>CAUYON010136422.1:0-40762 GCA_963573935.1 Arctocebus calabarensis
GGGCGCCTATAGTCCCAGCTATTTGGGAGGCAGAGGCAAGAGACTCGCTTGAGCCCAGGAATTGGAGGTTGCTGTGAGCTGTAATGCCATGGCACTCTATCCAGGGTGACAGCTTGAGGCTCTGTCTCAAAAAAAAAAAAACAGACTTCAAGTTTTTCCATAAAACCTTTTCTGTTTGTTCAGGAAAAGCTAAAGACTTCCACAGGCCCAATCCAGTGATCCTCTTGAGATCTCCACGCACCCTAACTTTATAAGTTCTTGTCCTCTAACATCTGTCTAAAACACAATTATCTGAAACTGATTTAACATGTGCCTTCATCATCCTTTCTCACGTTGGCCGGAATCCTTCACGCTCCCCACACAGCGGCCCTATACTAGAATGGCTCCATTCTAGAAGCTTAGTTCCCATAGGGCAGCCTGGGCTTGAACAGCACACTGGAAAATCACAGTATCAGTCCTTTCTCAAGTCGGCAAGAATGACGAAGATGATCTGTGTTCAGAGGCCAATCTCCAAACACAGCGTCTAGCATAGTGCTGATACAAAGTAGGTAGGTAACCAACCAGTCCTTACTGCAGGTGAAAGCAGAGAAAGGAGAGAATAGGGCACATTAGGCTAAAGTGGCAATGGGGGAACTTGACCTTCCCAGCCCACAAGAGTAACATTGTTTCCTAGGTCCTTGGTCCAAAAATGGTTAATTCTTCAGCAATTCTTACTGCCTTTCAGTTTCCAATACACAGCTGTCATTTTATAAAGGCAATCCAAATATAAATGAACACAATGAGAACCATATGATTTGCGCACAAAAAGAAGTCTGAAAAACAGTCAGGAAAACCTATACAAAAAGAACAGAAACTTGGTTTTTATATCTTGAAATAAACGTATTTATTGGGAAAGGGGATTTCCCTATTTTTTTGAAAGACGATTTTAAAAGTTATGGAGATACTGCAAGACATAAATATACAATACAATCACAAGGAAAACAATCTTATACTGTACCTGTCCTTCAGAAAAACACGTGCTGTCTGGCAGTCTCCAGATCATTCTCTTTTTCTCTTTCAATGCAAAGTTACTTAAGACCTGATTGTTCACACAGCTTTGCACAAGTTTCACTTTTAATGAACCATGTTTTGCTAAGTTTTCCTTAGCACATTCACTCAATTCTGCACTTCAAAGCTACAATTCATTTGGATAACTGAAATGTATGGGATTTTATTTTTAATATTAAACTCAAAAGGAAAAACCAAGACAGTCCCATGGGCACGTCACTGCAGCCAAGTGTTGTTCGTGTGGGCAATGACATTCTATAAAACTGGTTTCATAGCTCAGTATATGCAAGGCTAATAGAATGTGATGTAATCAGCCAAAAAGGCTGAACTTCATTCCTGCTGTTACATCAATGCCTATAAAATAAACTGTTATACATCAAAACGATGTAGACAAAAAAGACCTTTCTCTGCCTTGTTTTACATAAAGTTCAAGAGATATTCAAGAAACAAAATACAATACAATATTCCTGATGGATCGATGGCAAAGCTTTTCAGATAAACATCCCAGGGTTGGTATCTTTATAAGCCAGAAACTCTACCCCATAAGCTCCAAATGTGACCAGGTGAGAGAATTATGGGTCACTGCTCACAGGGGGAAGACAAGACAGGTTGGCATGACTACATCCCCAGTGCCAGAGACATGGGACACGCATATTGCAGAAACGTAGCTGGTTAGCAGGAACACCTTCACATATGACTAATTTTTGTCTCCTTACCTTTAATTATTCTGTAGCATTCTTTTTCATCTCTGAAAAAAAGGCTATTTTAACAGGAGTAAGGAATATCAGATGACTCTTTCACCCAACTAGGAAAGGAGTGAGAACGCAATGGAGTGATGCAATGATGCAATGATGATGTATATTTAATTTTGAAAGGCAGCAAATGTTTTCTTTCTCTTTTAAGGGACATGAGTTATGAGACTCTAGGGGCATCCTATATGTATTCATAACTTCATTTGAGTAAAATTCACATTTAAATAGTTTGCAATTCCTTGAGCTCAGAGCACTGACAGGTAGCCAAAAAAGAAAAAAAAGAATAAATTACATCTTCTCATTAAGAATAAAAAAAAAATAGATAACCCACAAGGTAATAACATAAGAGTTCACTCTCTTAATGGTGGCTGCTGGCTAACCTAGTTGATCATGACAAATACAACGACCCCTTTAGCAATGAATGAAGAAGAAGTCTTTTTGATGCCCCAGGCAGGTTTCTAGCCAATAGCTTATTCCGGGGTCTTTTCAAATTTTAGGCTAATACTGAACAGGAAGCCTCACCTGGGACTTCAGGAGAGAATCTTGCAGAATGTCGAGATACAAAAAGTTTGAGTTCTTGGTCCAAGTTGCATTCAATCAGGTTGGTGTCCCATGATCGGATTCCTAAGAAGGGGAAGACAGTTGACAAACTTCCAGTTAGTCATTTCAGAGTGGTTTGGAAAACATCACCATAACATTCCTTAGGCTTTCGGGGAGGATGTGGAAACTCCTTTTCTGTAGAGGTTGGTGGCTAGCAATGGATGCCCACAAAATGGGAGGGCCGAGGAAGTCTCTCATGAGGCCACAGGGGTGGGGATAACTACAAGTGTGGACTGAACTTCTGCCCCTTATAAAATGTAAATGTAGCTCTTCTGGAAGAGTAAAAGAAAACAGTTATTAGAAAAATGACAGACTCTACTCCAAGGAGGGAACAGAAAGGGCAGGAAGATGCTTAGTTCTTTAGTGGCTAAGAGGCCACCAGACTATCCCTAGCTTTCTCATGATCCCCTTGTAGAGGGCAAGAAAATGTAAAATGATGGTGGGGAAGGCATCCTTGGAGGCTGCCATTCAAGCCCAGGCCTTTATTTGCAAAATGATGCTTTGGGAGTGTGCCTCAATGCCTTCACTCCTTTACCCATCCCATTTTTGACCTTGGTTTTTAACCCCGGGGTATCAACCCAAAATGTGTGTGATCACTGATGAGCAAGCTAGACCTTGATCTTCAAGACTCTGCCTTTCTAGCCTTCCAGGCATTTCTTTTACCTGAGTAGCTTAGCAGGCAGCTCTTTCATTCACACTTATTAGTTGTTAAATTTTCTTATCTAGAAGCAAAGAAATGTGGCAACTTTCTGTACTTTTTACAAAACTTCTATGGAGTTGAGGACCATGAACCAGCTATTTTCATGAAGTTCAGACTTCCTTTGAACTAGTCTGAACTAGACTAAAAGGGATATCCGCAGTGAGAGGAAGGCAATGCAAGAAGAGGAATGAGGGTCGCTTCCTTTGCTCAGGCCCTACCTCCCTACTCTCTTCCTTCCCCTGTCTGCTGCCATCTTGCCCTCTGAAAGACACAGCCCAGAGGGAAGCCCAGAGAGCAGCAGAGACACGAGGCCTGAGGTGCAGGCCAGGGAAAGTTGGGGAACTCTAGAACTCTGGAGTATGTGGTCATATGTATGTGTGCATGTTTTCCAAACAGATTGTTCATCATAGGGCAAATACACAGCACTAATGATTATACCCTTCTGTGGAACATCCTCAATGGCCAGGAGCAACTCTGGAACCATAAATGTTTATGGTACACTTCCTAAGGGCAGAGGTGTGACCCTCCAGGTACAACAAGCAAGGGAACTATCTAACTCAATGAATACCCAGTCATTTAATCATCTTGCTGGTGATTGGTCATGCACAGAGACTTGGGAGAATAAATGGTAGTGAGTTAACAAATCTCTAGATAGTTAATGCATATCTATACCTATCCCCACCTATGTTTCGTTCAATATTCCTAACCCCCGCAAAGGTAGACTGTGTGCCTGTGTATGTGTGTGTATTCTTTGCAGGATAGAACTTTACATATATATGAATATGTATGTAAATATAATTGTATATGTATGTATATGATTACAGAAAAAGATTCTAGAAACTCAGTTCACTGCACACCTAAAGTATTTTCAAGTAGATATCTGTCTACTACTAAAGATAGAGGCAGAAATTTGTCATAAGATCAATGGGAATAATTCAGGTGTGGAAGAGTTAATATTCCTAGAGAGAGGTTAAATTATAAGGGAGAATTTACAGGTCTCCCAGGAAACATTAATAGCCTCAGTTTGCATTTGTGCTAATGGAGTATTTAAATTTTAGCCAGAAAGGCAGGTTGAGATTTTGTAAGATGTTTTTAATGCAGAAATGATAAATGGGCTCTTTTTGTTTTGCAGAGAGCTTGACAGGTTGAGAGGTCTGAATTCATTAGAATATTTTACTTCAACATATACACTATATACTAGTCTAGTGCAAGAAAATCATTGAGCTCCTGTCTGAGCTGCCTAATTGGTATTGGGGGCTGAGTTCACTGGGGGACTGAATGCTCCAGTCTGAGCTCCACTTTGTCTTCTAGCCTGTCAAGCTGGGTCGATAAGTTAATAATGAGACATATGCATTTAAATTAAATTCATACAATTTTTCTGTCTTTGTTCTAAGTCATGTCTAAATTGCTACATTATTTCAATGACTTCAACCGGGGTTAACCGGCACTTGCTCTTATATTGTTATTTGCCATTTTTCCCTTGGCTTCAATTAACCTATCATGGTACAAGCAATTAAATGTTTGCTTTATATTTACCCATTTATTTTTTATGTATGTTTACACATTTATAATTTAGCAAGAGAAAAAGTAGCAAACAATAAAAAACCCACTTAAAAATTTTTAAATTACACTGGTGAATAGATGATAAAAATATTACTTCTCAGTTTTATACTCCCAATGAAACCAAAAATGTAGAGTTCTTTTTTTAAGAGAGCAATTTCCAGCCAAATTATTTCTTAACAATGCACAATTACTCTTAACCCTTATAAAATAAAGATAACAATGGATTTACTACCTATTCTAGTTGGAAAAGAAAATTTTGGAACCAAGCCATTTTCTACCCTAATTTTAGAAATATAATACTTTGTAATTACTTTGTACTTTCTGCTGGATAATATTAGTAAAAGGAAAGCGTATTTCTCAATGGAGGTTCATATTGCACTTAGCAGGTTTATGTATTTCCCCTTTGTGGCTCACAGGGGGCCAACAGTGGGCTCTCTAATACATTCATTGGCCAGAAAAATACTACTTTGGCTCTTCCCCACCATCTCCCCTCTCTGAATCCAAGAGGTTCTGAACAGGTTTTCCAAAGCAGGTCATCTTTGTCTCTGATAGGAACAGAGAAGCTATGATAATCCTGATATCATTAATTTCTGATTATCCCATCTCCTCCACCCCAGACACCCCAAGTCAAGCTCTTCCTGAGGCTTTGCTGCTCCAGCACTCCAAAATTAAGGGCTCACCCTGTGGAGGCCAAATATCCCCAGGCAGTTCTAAATGAACCTCCAGTTTTAAATTTTTGGACACAAAAGGCATCTCTAACCCCTAAGGACAATTTGGGCCTGCTCTGTGGCTACTGCCCAGTCGTAAAAGTGAGTGCTGTCGCTTATCTATCCTCGGTGACCAGGGGGTAACAAAGGATCTTTCCTTCTCTGGCCCCAAGTGGTAGCAGTGCACATAGAGGAATTCAATATGCACATGACATTTACAGATGAAAAAAGGAAAAAAGAAATGGTTGTGGGGGATGGGGAAGAGGCATCACAGAGTAAGTCAGAAAAATAAGGAACAGCCAGGTAACCTTGGCATATACAGTTAGAATGTTCCAAGTTTATTGATCACACAAATAAACAATTTTAAAAAGTACCTCCAGGCCAAACACAGTGGCTCATACCTGTAATCCTAGCACTTTTAAGAGGCCAAAGCAGGAGGATCACATAAGGCCAGGAGTTCAAGACCAGCCTGGGCAAAGGCTCAAGACACAGCCCAAACCCTATCTCTCCAAAAGAAAATGTAAAAAATTAGCCAGGCCTACTGGCATCCTCTTGTAGTCCTAGTTACTGGGGAGGCTAGGGCAGGAGGATTGCTTAAGCCGGGGAGTTGGAAGTTACAATGAGTGATAATCACTCCACTGCACTCCAGCTTAGGGCAGACAGAGTAAGACCAAGTCTCCAGAAAAAAAATCAGCACCGCCCATTTAAAGGGTAAAACCTACATTCCTAAAAGAGACATACTGAAGGAAACAGAATGAAATGGCCATGCACTGCATGTTGATGACATATGGGCTCAATATGACAAAGTTATGTGGGCCTTTGACAAACTGATTTCCCTCTGTGGGCTTTAGTCTCCCTCTGAGAAATGGGATTTTGAGTATTTCTTATAAATACCAAAATGATTAGCCTATAATCACAAGATTCTATTCATAAAACTATGCTAATAAGTGATCTAGAATCATATTTAAATCTTAAAGAAACAATTAAAATAAAGGCTTTAATTCTCAGTAAAAAAAAAAAGTGCTATTTTTTTCCATTAGCCCAATCTTCAGTTTGCTTTTTTCCTGGTTTTTTTAAAGCCAGCAACTTGATGTTCATAACATATATGTTATTTGTAATGCATACAGTATCTTACATACCGAATTCATAGTTTCAAGCATTAATAATAATTTAGAGCTGAGATAATAACATCTTATAATAGAAGCAAACAAGAAGTGATTTATAATGATTTATTTATTGGTCTGAAAAATTAGAACATTTTAAAAAGTAAGCCTTAGAGAAGGTTAGCAATGAATCATAAATTTAATGAGTCCCTTAAGTTTGGGGACTGACTTGTGTTTCTGTGTGGATCACAGAGCCCTCCATAGATAATACCAATTAAGCAGCGAAAGCAGAAATCCATCTGCCTTTTCACTTTGAAAAGTATAAAGACAAATATAATAAATTTAACACTCTCTACTATTCTATTTAACTCCCACCACATATAGTTTAGAGGATTGCTGTTGTCAGTTTTATTTTTGTTTGTTTTGATTTTCTTTTTTTCTGTGAAAAGCAAAAACTAAACCCCAAATCTTTTCCTGGTTTCTTCACCTCAGACTGAGCACCCTGGAAAAAGCGACATCAGAACGTTACAATGTAATCAGCTAAACTTACATCTAAAAATCCAGGGGAGTAGATGTTACACACATCCATCTTTTTGTTAACAAATCTTGCTGATTCCTAGTGTTTAGGAAAGGAACAGTTACACGCTTAAACAATAATCAAAAACGTCAGATACTTAGTGTTCCTTACATCTTTTAGTTCCTTAAAAAAAATTAAATGAAGCAATAAAAACTCCTTTCACACGGTTCTAGAATTCAGTTTGCAAGGCATGATGTATATAGTCTATGTATTAAGAAGCAAATGAGACAATGGGCTGAGTCCATGTTGAAGGCTAATTAGGGAAGAGGTAAAGGAGGCACCAAGGAGTAGTAGCTGGTGGCAGTGACAATGACCTGGAATAAAGTCCTACATAACTAACTAAATAAAGCCAGACCAGTCCAAGGAATTACTATTGTTTCAAACTCTGAAGACAAAATGTCCAAACCCTGCATTTATGTTTTTTGAATATAGTTCAGCAAACAAGAGTGATCATCTCTCTTCCTTGGTTTCAAGAAGTATTACTAAGCATCCATCCTGGGATGTCTCCGGCATGCTGATTTACTGCTTCACCACCATCGCCCTACAGATTTATAGATTATTTTCTGTTTCCCAGAGAGCCTTTAGTAAACAGATGGCAAGAATCCAAGTTGCTGGGGTCTCCAAACCCACAGAGCCTCAGTTAAGATGGGAGGAGGAATAGGAAGAAAGAATTAACAGATGAAGAACTGCTTTCCCAGCCTGCAGCACACAATCAGGGCTGGGCCCCCAAGAGCAGCTCCATCTTGCTTTACACAACCCAGCCCACAGGCACCAGCAACAACAGCAGTGGCATCAGAGTGACCTCTGGAGGAGGCTCAGCTGGGGGACCTGATGGCTAAAGCACCAGGGAAAGAGGGCCAGCTTGCCCTATTGCTAAGTCATCATCTCAGACTGCGTGGCAAGGCAAGGGAGCAGTATTTTCACCTAGCACTGGAAAACCTTGCAGGTTGAGGATCCAGGAAAACCATCTCCAGAGAAAAAGCAACATCTGTTCCAGTGTGTAAGGAAATGGCTGTGCTCACACCGTTGATTCTTAATGGGATCAATACAGCCATTTATAAGTGGCATGCTTAAACCTGACTAAATCAGGGAATTAAAAATCAGAAAGGCATGGTGATGATTGCAAAGGGAACACAGAGGGCTTCTGGAATTCCAACAATGTCTGTTTCTTGATCAGGGTAACAGGTATTTTGTGAAAATTCATCAAGCTGCTCAACTATGATTTATGTCCTTTCCTCTCTATATAATTAATAGCATTAAAAAAAATTTTTTGTAAGTCCAAAAGATCCATCTGAATCTGATCACCAACTGCTAGCAGTGTAAAAAAGAGTAAAGACAGGAAGCACTTCCCAGCAGTACTTGGATGCATCTATTTTCTCAGTAAACAGAAGCAGCTTGAATAAACCCCTGGAGGAATCAGGCGCTGAAAGGATGATCAGCAGAGTAACAAAGCAGGAAGATAATTATGGTCCGAAGGTGATAGCTGAACCACCTCCCTGCGTGGGGCGCTGCCCACAAGTGGATGACTGTACAAAGGCAAGCTCTGCAAACTGATGTATTGAAATCTCCCTCTGATCTGAGGATGTCAGCCGGCTCTGCTGATCATGACAGGGTCAGAAAATCAGTGACGCTGCAAGACTGGCACTTCTATCACTAATGCGTGGTGTGACCTTGAGCCGGTCTCCTTACCCTTGCTCCCTCTCCTGGCCCCCATCTCTAAAATGGGGGTGATAATTCTCTCCTAGTACCACCTTGAGTGGTTATGAGAATTTTCTTGATGTAAAAGCTAATATATTCTTATCTCCTGGCAATGCTACTGACAAACGATTAAAAAAAAATTCAGTCATTGATTCCTCAACCGCCACACCCAAAGTCAGTAGATATAAATTTTTTTCAAGGAGAAAAATGTGCAAATAAACTAAATTAGAACAGATCAGATCAAAGGCCTATAGTTTGAAAATGAAGGGTCATTGAGATGCTCAAATGAGACACTTCACTACTGAAATCTCTTATTCTTGAATTTTTTCAAGTACAATACCATGACTGCTTTCTGCTCATATAGATATTTTTTCCAGCTGAAAGGGAAAATCAGTGCTTTAAAGTTAAACAAAAGAACCAGGTTTGCAACTCCAGTCCCCACCCTCAGCCTTTTGTTCTGGGGACAAGTGGCTGTTTCCAAATGCACAGGCAGATGACAAGCATTTATTATTATTATTGTTATTATTTTCATCTGAAACAAGGTTCTTCTTTCGTCTTTTATTGGAGAGGGGGCAGCGGGGAGTCGAGGCTCCATGAACGCCCTTTGTCCGCCTCGGGCTGCCGTAGAGACCGCAGTGCGGACTGCACCACGCCCACCAGCCGGTGTCTCCGGAGAAACGGTTCAGCACCACCCGGGAGAATAGAGCGGGCCGGCGCTGCAGAGGGACTCGGCGACCTCTGGCAGGGGCGAGGGAGGGCCGGGGCGCCGTGGGTAAAGGGAAAGGCAGAGACCGGAGTTGCCCACCCGGTGACTCCCAGCGCAACAAAGCCGGGCAGAAGGAGAGGTGGGGCGCACAACCCCGCCAGCCCGAGGCCCCGGCGGAGCACACGCCCCGCTGGCGCAGCCCGACGGGGGCGCCGCAGTATGTGTGTGTGTGGGGGGGGCAGGTGCAGCGGGAGGCTGGGGACACTGCGACACCTAGGGTGGGGCTTGGGGGCGGGCGGGTTTGCACGCCGCAGGCTGCTCCCGCCGGACCCTCGCGGCCCCGCCCAGGGTTTCTAGCGAACCGCTATTCGGACTCCGCAGAGCGCGCTCCTGGGGCGCGCACCAGGCGTGGAGCTGGCCCTACCCGCCGACCCCCGCCCCTTCTAGTTATCGCTCCCGAGGCAGAGACTTCTACAAGAAGAAGCCCCACCCCGCAACTTGGGGACCCATTGTCCTTTCTGAGAGCTGCAGCTAAGGCCCTAGGGGTGGTGGCGAGGCGGGCTCCATCTGGGAGGCGCAGGCGGCGCTGCATCCCAGCATCCCGGGGGATGGGGGGAGCGGGCGTGGCCCTAGGACTAGCCTAGTCATTCTGAGGAAAGAAAGGATGGGGAGGTGTTAAGCCAGAAAAGACATTTCTCGGGAACTCAGGTGACTGTAGTGAAAATGATTCCCACGCGGACTCCCGCACATGGTGTTTCGGCCCCAGGTGTGAGGCAGGGGGAGGGGAGTCCTAGCCTCTTGCTGAGGCAAGAGGGGGGCTGAAAAGAGTGGTTGCATCAATTCTCCCCACCCCCCTTTTGCCTCCCGCGGTTGCGGCTTTATTATGGCCTCTATTTCTCTGGCAACACCTGCAATCCACTTTGCGGGAGAAGCGGTGGCCAACTCGGCTGTGGCTGAGGACCTAGCTTGCTGACAGATCCCTCAAGGTTATTGGAGACTCTCTCTCTGAATCTCAAATCTGATAACGCAGATTATTCTCCGAAATTACCCCCGAAAAGAGTCTGGACCAAGTGCGGGAGGTGGCGAGGAGAGGCATGGGTGCGGGGCGCGAGAGAAGAGAAGGGTGGCTGTTGCGTCCTGGGTGGGGTCGTGTCTGTGAGTCGCCCGCGCATATCCCCGGGGCGTGAGGCCGCTTACCGAGCTCGATGTTGCCGATGGCGCGCCGCAGGTGCTCCTCGGTCACGATCTCGCCGACGACCACCAGCAAGTAGAACTTGCTGTCAAGGAAGCGATGAGACAGGCTGGGCGAAGTGGACGTCGCCGGGTTGGCGATGCTGCCGGACGGCTCCGGCTCGGTGGCTTCCACCACCACGGTCGCCATCCTGCCGGCCCGGTAAGCCTAGGCCAAGTGTCTCGCTCCGGCTGCTCCTCTCCTCTGCGGCAGCAGAAAGGATTATCTCCGAAGGTGCCGTCTGCGCTCCGCCCTCTGCGTCCCCCTCCTCCTGGCGCCGCGCGCCGCCTCCCCCTCCGCCCTCTCCGTGCGCGGCGGAGAGTGCGCGGCGGAGAGGAGCTGGGAGTGAGAGAGGGCGAGGAGGCGGCGCCGCTTTTATATGGAGACTAGGCAGCGAGCCGGGGAGGAGGAGGAAGAGGAGGAGGAAAGGACCACCCGGCACATCCTCACGCGGTGACTGCCTCCGCGCTTCCAGCCGTTGGCCCAGGGCTGATGTCATCTGCAGCAAATCATCTCGCCTGCGGCCCGGAAGCTGGAGGGATGAGGGGTGCGGACAATGGTCTGAGCAGAGCCGCTAGCCAAAGAGGCTAGGGAACCCGGTGGGGCTCTTGCTTCAACCGTGAAGGGGGAAGATACTTCCAGTCTACACCCTCCCCCTCCACACACACCCCACAGCCCGCAAAGCCTCACCCTGCCTGAGCAGGAGAATAGGATGAGTTCCCATTTTCAGGGGTGAGGGGCCTCCCTTGTCCAAGGTGCACTAGTCCATCCTCGGCCTTGAGTCCCATCTATGATGAAGCCGGGATATCTTCAGCGGGAGGACTCGGCACTGTGGGTACCCGCCCGGGAAGAGGGAACCTGTCTTGTCTTTGACCTTGTGGATATGGGAAGACATTCATAACTAATATTTAGCAATAGCAATATCTACCACTTTCAATTAAAGGATTATCAAAATGCAAATTGTTCAGGCTTTGGATTGTACTCTGCAAGGGCCAATGGTGAAAAAATGCCTGCTTTGTGCTGCCCCTGGGAAAGAGAAGAATACAGAGGTCTCATATTAGATACAGATTTCTTTACTTAATAATATGCCGAACAGATAGTATCAAGCATAACAATGAGTAAAGAGAGATGCCTCTCTACCCAGCAGGATTAGTGACTATAATGTACTTTTCTGTTCCTTGGGGAACACACAAGCAAAATTATTTCCTGTGAAAATTATGTCTTTTAAAATATATGTAGCATTGGGAACTTTTATTGCTGTTGTTTATGTTTAGACAAACTCATAAAAATGTCTTTTAGAGGCATCCCATTTACATTCATTTCTCACAAACATACTGAATACAACTTATATCCCAGAAAATGGGAAGAGGCTAAAGAGGAGAAAAAAATGCAAACACAGGACTAGGAGATTTGCGTTTTAGGGACGTGGAATAGATGGAAATTAGAGAAGTTGATATACCTTTAATGCCAGAGTACATACTAGTGAGGGGGGAATCACCTGGATATTCTAAGATCTCCAAAAGAATTCAGTGTCTTGGGTGTAAACTGCCATGACTTACTGGTTATGTACTCTTTCCTCTTATCTCTTTCCCAAAACCTTGGCTTGGGAGACATGGTGGCCAGTCAAGGTCTGTGGGTCCTTTCTGGTGTGTCATCCTGGTCAGTGTGCAATAAAGATACTGTCTGGCTCACAGCGTTTGGAGTCGGTGACAAACTCACTGGAGAACTGCATTCACCAGTGAACAGAGCCTAGGTGTTTCCAGGTGAGATGGGAACTTAGTATCTTAGTCCAGACACATGTTCAATTGCTGTCAGAAAGGTGTAAGGCCAGCACCAAAGCACCTAATGAGATTGGGGGGGGGGGGCAGAGACAGTGAAGAGCACTGTTTTCCAAAGATCAGCCATGGTAAAAGTTTCCATTTCTTTGACCTCTATTACTTTTATTATGCATGTAATAGTTCTCTTTTACTCAATTTATTTCTTTTACTTAAATTTACTTTAAATGAAAGTCGATATTGTTATATCAATGGAAACACTATCATTTGTGAAAAGGCATCCCTAAAAAAATACACAGTGAAAATAAGATGTGATTTCATTCCTGCTACATACTGTTGTTATTATTTGCTCAAGACTGTGAGCCTGAGGCACCCATCTTTTGGTTAAAAACAGATTAGCCAAAGGGAGATCTTTTTTTTTTTGAGACAGAGCCTCAAGCTGTCACCCTGTGTAGAGTGTTGTGGCATCACAGCTCACAGCAACCTCCAATTCCTGGACTTAAGTGAGTCTCCTGCCTCCACCTCCCAAGTAGCTGGGACTACAGGCGCCTGCCACAATGCCCGGCCATTTTTTTTTGGTTGCAGCCGTCATTGTTGTTTGGTGGGCCCGGGCTGGATTCGAACCTGCCTGCTCAGGTGTATGTGGCTGGCGCCTTAGCCCGTTGAGCCACAGACGCTGAGCCCCAAAGGGACATCTTAAAGACATACTAGCACTTAACTCAGTTGTCCTCCATGTTGTAAGAGAAAGCTGGATGAAAATTACAATGGAAGAACTTTCTTTGTGAGTCTGTGCAACTAAATACCATGACCACTAAGTCACCACCCACACTTTGAAACACAGTGGGAGAACACAGACTAGGGATGCAGAATGCTGCTTTGCAGCCTGTGACTCTGGGCTAATGACTTACTCCTTATCGTGTTTAGTCTGGAAAGAATGCCATCTTCATAATGATTGGAGTAACTGTGAAGAGGATGGAATGATACAGCACATGTCAGCCCCTAATACGGTGGTTGGAACATAGTAAGCAGTCAAGGCCTGGTTGCTGACCTGTTTTCTCCTTGTTCTTCCAACAGCAGATTAAAAGCAGCCTCACGAAATGTGTGAGTGACACCTCTACTAACACCTCTGAAACAAGAACAGAATATTAAAGTCACATTTCAAAATTAGAAAAGTAGTCCCCCCCTTCCCATTCCAATAAGAAGAACACAGTTCTGAGGAAAAGACAGGCAAAAACTGGCATAAGATAGCGCCAGCATCGCTGCCCAACTGACATCACGTGGGTGTCCCAAAGACACTTCAAACTTGACATGCTGTAAAACCAAATCACTCTTCCTACTTCAATGAACAGTACCGCCATCTATGTTATGATGCCAGCCAAAACTTCACAGGCAGGTGGGACCTTTCCCTGACCCTTAGCCTCATGCATCCAGCATGCAGTCGGGCCCATTTTGCCTTCTACATATCTCTTCATTCCATCCACTTTCCATTATCGCTGCTCTATTCCAAGCTACCATCGTCATGAGAGTACTAGTATACAGGTTAGAAAATGGGTTCTGGAATAAGATGATTTTGATCCTGATATTATAATGTATCAGCTGTGTAACCTTGAGCAAAGTATTTAACCACTCTGGGCTTTGGTTTCCTCATTCGTATAGTGGAGATGAGTGCCTGCCTCATGAACAGGCTAATTTAAATATGTGATGTGCTTACGACAGTGCCTCATATATACTAAACACTCACTAGAAGTTAGTTTTTCTTGTTATTTCAAATTTTATTATAGAAAATTTCAAACATGAAGTTTGAAAGACTACTTTAAGAAACCTCCATGTACCCATTATCCCCAACCAAATGATTTTTAAGGTTTGGTTATTTAAATTGAGATCAAAACAAAGCCTATGTATTTCAATGGACTGATCCATCTTTTATCTACCTTGGTCTTTTTTTCATGTCATTTTCTGTTGATAGTAGGAACATTTGTTCTGTAGAGTTTCACAAAGTCTGATTTCTTCTGGTTGCATCTCCTATTGCGTTATTCAGCATGTTTTTCTATCTCCTAAATTTTTGTGTATATGGATAGTTAGTTCTAAAGGCGTGATCAGATGCAGGTATATTTTTTGCAAGTATATTTCCTAGTGATATTGTGTTCTTCCATTCAGAGGCACAGCAAAACTTGCTGACTCTTGTTCTGTGATTTTAGCAGCTATTAATGATCATTATTCAGATCCATATTTCATTAAGGATTGGAAAATGGTAATACTATAATTATGTTACTCTTCATTCATTTGACAGCTGGAAGACTTCTCCTAAAACAAGTACCACCCTGTCAATTGGTTAGCCCTAGGTACAGTTTGTACAGGAAAAGAAGGATAAACACATGATTCTTTCTCTTTATTTACTAATTTTCAAAATTATAATTCATTCCACAGCATCCTCTAAAGGTGGCTAATTTTTATATCATTAAGAATATAATTTACAATTACAGTATTATTCATATTGATTCTTTAATTTTTTTCCCTTTTCAGCCAATGATAAGCTAAGATGTTCCCAACTTACCTCATAGCCTTAGAGCCTGGAATTAGCCAGGTTCTAAGGAACCCAAGTAGTGGATAATGGTATTTAAAGACCCCTAGATGCCAAGGGTCGCTACTATCTTTGTCATTGTTTCTAGATAATTTCATTGAAAAGAAATATAAAATAAAATTTTTAGGATGAAATATGAGTTCATTATGATACTGACAATTCAGAATCAGCAGTACAGAAACTTTAGTTAACCTTTTATCTTCCAACTATATTTCCTTTGTCCTATACCCAGAATTCCGGTTCTCAGAAACACCAAGGGTGACAATTAGAAGGGCTGATAATTTCTCATTTTCCTCTTCCTGCAACATATGCAAATTATATTCACAGTAGTTTCAGATGAAAATGCAACACTTTTTCCAACAATGTGGCTGGGACTCTCCTTCAATCCATGTTTCCTCCCACATGAAGAATGATCTTTTCTGATCTGGTAATGTTACCCCACTTAAAACCCTTAAATGTTTTCCTATTGCTTTCAGGATAAAGACCAAACTTCTTAGTATGGCCTGCAAGGTCTGGGAAAGTCTGGCCCCTGTTTATCTCTCCAGCTTCTTCTACCTGCCATGTGCTCTTACTTTCCAGTGTCAGGCCCCTCCTGATGCAGCCTTTCCCTTGCTATTCCTCCTACCAGCAGCACTATCTTAGTCTGTTTTGTGTTGCTATTACAAAATACCACAGACTGGATAACTTATTTAAAAAAAAAAAAAGAAACTAATTTCTTACAGCTGTAGAGTCTGAAAAGTTCAAGGTGGAAGGGCCCTCTGGAGAAGGCTTTTTTGCTACATTGTCTCAGAGCAGAAGGTGGAAGTGCAAGAGGGGGCTAAGCTCATTTTTTTAACAAAGCCATAATCTTTTTTTTTTTTTGAGACAGTCTTACTATGTTGCCCTCGGTAGAGTGCTGTGGCCGTCATAGTTCACAGCAACCTCCAACTCTTGGGCTTAAGCAATTCTCTTGCCTCAGCCTCCCAAGTAGCTGGGACTACAGGTGCCTGCCACAGCACCCGGCTATTTTTTTGTTGCAGTTGTCATTGTTGTTTAGCAAGCCCCGGGGTGGGCTCGAACCCACCAGCCTCGGTGTGTGTGGCCAGCACCCTACTCACTGAGCTACGGGCACCAAGCCTGTATTTTTATTCTTGATCAGTCTTGCTAGGGATTTATCAATGTTGTCATTGATTATGAATTGAGGGATTTCTATTGTATGTGTGCATATGTATGCTGTCATTGGAGCTGTCTTTATCTATACTGTCTTACTCCTGTTAATTACTTTGGGTTTTAGTTTATATTTTAGCTTCTTAAAAAGCAAAATTGATTTTCAGTTTTCCTTATGTTCTGATACATGCACTGAAAGCTAAATATTTCTAATTCCTGCTGTAGCTGCACCTGACACATTTTGATGCGTTGTATTTTCATTATCATCCATTTCATAATATTATCTAATTTATTGTGATTTCTTGTGGGTGTTACTGTTTGACAGATAAAAAAACTAACATGCAGAAAAGTTAGACAATTTGCTACAATTCACAGAAATAGTAAGTTGAAAACTTGTGAACTCAGATATGTCAGATTTCAAAGTCCATGGCGTACCTGAAATGACACTTTTCCTCTATGCTTTTTGCTTGGAACAAAGGAATCAAAGCACAGCAAAAGTGTTGTTTGTGGGTCAGATGCAGTTCATTAAGCCTGCAATCCTGGCATTCTGGGAGGCAAAAGTGGGAGCGTCACTTGAACTCAGAAGTTTGAGATCAGCTTGAGCAATAGTGAGACCCCATTTCTACCAAAAAATGGAAAAATTAGCCAGGCATTGTGGCAGGTGCCTGTAGTCCCAGGTACTATATAAGACTGAGTCAGAAAGACTACTTAAACCCAGAAGTTTGAGGTTGCTGTGAGCCAGTCTGATGCCACAGCACTCTAGCCTGGAAGACAGAGTGAGATTCTGTTTCAAAAAAATAGAAAATAAAAACAAAGTGTTGGTTGGAAAGAAGAATAAAAGAGAGGGACCCAAGAGTCAGAGTAATTCTCACATCAAATGAGTCTCCAATATTGTGTTGTTAGTTAAAATCAAAGTGACTCCAGAACGTGACTTAAGACAATATGTCACTTAAGGGAGATGTTCCTTTCTGGTGATTTTAGTTTTGAAAATGAGCCATGTGGGCAACCTGAGACCTAGATGGATAATAACCAGAAAGATGTAGTGAACACGAATCCATCTCAACCTATGCATGATTTAACAGCAAGGTTTGATGTGACTATTCCAACAATGTTGGACCATTTACAACAAATCGGCAAGTTAAAGAAACTTGTTCTGCATGAATTAAACCAGCATCAGAAGAGACATTGTCTCAAAGCTTGCCTTTCTTGGCTGTCTTGACATAAAGGGAAACCTTTCCTACACCTTATTGTTATGTGTGGTGTCAAATGGATTCTTCCTGGCAACGATAAGCATTCAGCACAATGGTTACATAAAGATGAAGTGCCAAAACATGGTCCAATACCAAATATTCATCAACTAATGGTGTCTGTTTGATGTTCCAGGGCTGATATTATCCATTACAGCTTCATAAAACCTGTTCAATTACCATGGATGTCTACTGCAACCAACTGGACAAAATGATGCAGATGCTTGCAATTAAGCAGCTGAGATTGATCAACAGAAATAGTCCAATTCACTTGCATGACAGTGCTTGACCACATATTGCACAAACAGTGCTGCTCAAACTACAGAAGCTGGACTTGGAAACTTTCTATCATCCATTATTTTCACCAGACCTTGAACCAAATGACTTACCACTTCTTCCAGGCTAGGGACCACTTCTTGCAAGGAAAAATAGTCAATTCTCAACAAGTTGCGTTCCTAGCCACTTGCTTTCCAGGCTGCTGGTATAAACAAGCTATCGTATCTACTAAAGGATTTCACACCCCAAACCTTTAAAGCAGTGGTTCTCAACCTTCCTAATGCTGTGGCCCTTTAATACAGTTCCTGTGGGTCATGACCCACAGGTTGAGAACCCCTGCTTTAAACTATTCTCCCCATAATTTTACAGATTTTTTCAATTGACAGAATACTTAATTCAGGAGATTAATAAAGGTTCATAGACAAAGAAATACTTGAAATTGTTTTTGAAGAATTATTTTTTTTTTAACAGGCAGAGATGGAGGAAAAACCTTCTAGAGTTCAGAGAACAGCATGAGCAAAAAAACAACCAGTAGAGAAATACTGAGCTTATTCTTGAAAATAGCTAGTAGTTTCCTCCTCCTTTCTTTTATATACAAGTGATAGGAGACTGAGCAAACTGTTCCGTACCTTGCTTTTATCACTTTGTAATAGACCTTTGAAATATTTTCATAGTCATTATAAGGATGATTGCTCTTGGCCAATGCACAGGCTTCCATTGTTAGTGAATATCAGAATTTATCACTCTTCTATTTTTATCACTCCTCTACTAATGATTACTTTCAATTTTTTTGATGGTATACACAGTGCCACAGTAAATAAAATTCTATGTATGACTTTTCTCCCAGGTTAGAGATTATTCATAGGATAAATTCCTAGCAAATTGCTGAGTCAGAGGATATGCATGTTTGTAATTTTGGTAGATGTTGAAAACTGGAGCGTGTAGGAATGCATACTTCTACCAGTAATGTATAAGTGGGCTACTGATTCCTCATAAGTATTTTCAAACTTTTTGATTCTTTGCCAATTTAACTTAATAAAAATTATATATTAGTACATGTCTCTTATTATAAATGAAGCCAAACATCTGGTGTTTAAGGGCCATCTGTATTTCCTTCTTTGTTCACGGTCTGCTTATATGCTTTGCCCATGTTCCTATCAGATGGTTAGTGTCTTTCTTATCAGTTTGCATTTTTTTTTTTTTTTGAGGCAGCATTTTGCTCTAGGTAGAGTGCCGTGTCATCATCACAGCTTATTGCAACCTCAAACTCCTGGGGCTAAAGCAATCTTCTTGCCTCTACCTCTCAAGTACCTGGGTCTACAGGGGCATGACACCATGCCTGGCTATGTTTTCTATTTTTCTTTTGTAGAGATGAGTCTTGTTCTTTCTCAGGCTTGTCTCAAACTCCTGACTTTCAAATGATCTTCTTGCCTTAGCCTTCCAGAGTGCTAGGATTACAGGTGTGAGCCACCATGCTTGGCCTCATTTGTATGTATTCTATGTACATTAGTGAAAATAGCATTTCTGTAATATGATTTACAAATATTTTTTCTCCGATCAGCATTTGTTTTTTGACTTTACATACTATGGATTTTGCCATGGGAAATATTTGTTATGTAATTACATTTAACTATTGTAACATTTCTGGTTTCTGGACCCTATACTATACTTAGAAAGGAGAAAGGCCTTTACCATTCTAAGATTATATAAGAAAAATTCTCCCAGTGTGTTTTCTAGGACTTTTAGGACTTCACTTTTAATATTTTGGATTTATCCAGATCTAGACTGTGAGATATACGTGTACACTTATTTTTTCCCCAGCTCTACAGCACTTTGCTCATAGAAAATTTCATAAAATTTTGTAATGACTTGATAACTTATCTTTCTCCCCAACTGATTCTGAAATGTGTGGGGGCAGAAACTCTGATTTCATGTTTTTTGTTGCTCTGTCCTTTAATACGATTTCACCCCAAGCTTTGCCAACAGCATAGGAGTTAGATGGCTCTTACTTCTGTATTTCTTGACTGCTCAGAAGATAAGATTCTACCTCGAGAAAGGCAAAGCCTACCCAGGATGTGGCTGAAAATGAGACTGGGGGCTGAGGCCAGTGGATCACTTGAGCCCCCAGTTAGAGATCAGCCTGAGCAAGAGTGAGACTCCCGTCTCTACTAAAAATAGACAAAATTAGCTGGTGTTGTGGCAGGTGCCTATAATCCCACTCCTCGGGAAGCTGAGGCAGGGGGATTGCTCGAGCCCAGGGATTTAGGTTGCTGTGAGCACTCTAGCCTGGGCAACAGAGTGTAACTCTGTCTCATAAAAAAAAAAAAACCAACCTCCCCTAGTTAGCAAAACATTGACTACAAATAAGTGTTTTTTAAAGAAATGAGACTAGGAAGTTCTCTACCAGTACCTTTTCATTAAACTCTGGCTCTCACTAAGTACCGGTGCCAAGTGAGTCATACCAACACATGTAGAGGATGGCACCCTGAGGAGAAGAGAATTACAGTGGACATAGCCAGGCCTGCTGGGAGACAGGCCTCTCACTTGGCCCCGCAGAACAGCCACCACTGCCACAGCAAACAGCAAAGCAATAACAAGCCGGCTTGTGCAAGGTGGGAAGCTGCAGATGGAATGCAGGCTCCCTTCCCAGCTACCAGCAGCCCCTGGGGACCAGTATTCTAAATGGGCAGCAATTGCGAAGTCCTCCCAGCTCGTAGTCAGGGAAAGTATCACCCAGAAGTGCTCTGGGTCTGGGGTGAGGGTTGCTGTCCTGGGAGTCTGGGGGAGATATCTGGACAGCACCAAACTCAGGGAGACATGGCTGGTGTGTTATTTGCTGAGGGGTAGCTGAAGTAGCCAAGCACCTGCGATCTGCTGCCTGTGGCTCTGGCTAGGCCCTAGGAGGGCACAGAGTTGATTCCGGGCTCAGGTCGGTCAGGAAAGTAACAACACATCCACATACGAATCTGGCAGAAGACAGCAGAAAGGAGTACCCCGAACAGGTCCAGGTTTTGCAAAGGAGTGTGGAGGAAGAAGCAGCTGCTCCCACTGAGAGGCCCCAGGGAGGTCAGAGGAGGAAGGAAGTGGCAGAGAAATCCCCAGCAGCCAGTGAAGCGAAAGCTCTGCCTTCGAGAGTGGAGGACCCGAAGGACACTTGTCTAGGCTACAAGGGAGAAAGCAGATGGGCTGCGGTGGTAGGCAGAATAATGTCCTCCACAGCATGTTCATGTTCTAATCCTTGGAATACATGAATAGCTTAACCTTACAAGGTAGAAGGGGCTTTGCAGATGTGATTAAAGTAAGGCTTTTGAGCAGGAGTGGAGGGGATGAGGCTGGATTATGTGGGAGGGCCCAATGTGATCACCAGAGTTCTGCGAAGCGGGAGATAGGAGGTGATAAAAGCAGAGGCAAGAGAGAGAGATTGAGATTTGAAGATGCAGGAAGGGGCCATGAGGCAAGGAATGTGGGTGGTCTCTAGATGCTGGAAGAGGCAAGGAAACAGATTCTTCCCTAGACACTCCAGAAGGGACAAAATCCTGCTGACACTCTGATGATGGGACTTCTAGCCGGTAGAACTAGCTGTAAGATAGTAAGTTTGTGTTGTTTTAAACTGTTTGGTAATTTGTTACAACAGCCTTAGGAAACTAACACAGGAGAGCTAGACACTTGAAGAGATCTAATTCCTTGTGTAAGTCCTTCTGAGAAGCCCTGGGGTGCCTGCCATTCTGAACAGCTGTGCCCCAAACCTACTCTACATTATGGGCTGGGCTACAGGGAGAATTGGGATGAAATGGACTAGGATTAGAATTAGGCCTACTGTGAAGCCCCCAGCCTTGGCATTTCTCTTCTCTGTTCTTCACACATGGAGCACAGTCAAGGGACAAGGTGTTCACCCCCAAAATCAGTAGGAGCTGTGCAAGAACATCTGAAAACCACTGGGTTTTTAAATAGGGATTCAATCAAAGCTGTCCTTTACAAAACTGTGGCAATTTCTTTCAAATTCTACGGTCAGTAAGTATTTGATTTCCCGTTAGATGGTATTTCAGGTTTGCCATTTCTGAAAGGAACTTGGGTTTTTTAGAATTTGATAGTTGCTTATGGATTAGTTACTTCAGAGGGGGATTCTTTCTATATGTGCATAAACTTTTAAAAAGTGAAATCAAACAGAGGACCAGATGAAGAGAAAGTTTCCAAACTGTGATATCGGAGGACAGAGAGATATTTATTTGTGTCATCAATACAATCATTCAGTCAACACATTTTTAACAAGCATCTCCATATATCAGATACTGATGGAATTCCTGGTGGTACAAGGATGAGAAAAACAGATTTGGCCCCTCCCCTACAGAGCTCACTCTCCAGAGAAGAAGTGCTAATATGGGAAACTGGGAAATGTGGAGAAAGGGTATTTTAAATATTGTTTTTCCCTTCCCCAACCCCCAAGTTTATTGAGGTATAAGTGAAAAATAAAAGTTAGTATGTAGTCAAGGTGTATGATGCGATGACTGGATATATACATACTTTGTAAAATAATTTCCATAATCCAATTAATTAATACATCCAAATGATGGGGCGATCATTTGTGTGGGTGTGGAAAAAACTTAACCTTCTTTAGGGAAAAATAAAGGGCAAATCCCCTGACCAGAATACATCTCAGAGAACTATGAAGTTACACAGATTCCAGGGGGAATGAGAAGGCATCTTGAGTGCCCTAGACCCACTGTCTCTCTGTCCTCACTAGGGAGCAAGAATCTGGCCTCTCCAGGGGATGTGACATGAGAAGATTCCACTGGCTGTAAAATAAAGAGTGTAAAAAATCTGCCAGAACTAAAGCAATGTGGGGCGATGACCGGACTCATGACAGTCCCTGTGTGCCTGGCATCTGTACTGACTGCACAGCGTGAAGCCGACTTTCAAAACACCGTGTTTGAATTCCCATGCCTGCATTTCCCAGAATATGCAACAGGCACGGGAAGATTATTGTGACTGTCACTAACAAAGAGTATTACAACCTTGAGCAAACATGACAAAATTGTCGTTTCTCAGCCTTTTAAACTGAATGCCCTCCTGTGCTAAATATAAAAATCGACTGCCTTCTCAGTATTTGAAATTTCAAAATATGTTAATCATCATGACTAAATGCAAACCAAAGCAAAGGGTAATTGTAAAATACGGGTTTGGATTTGATCTGGAAAGGTATTTTACTTAAACTGTGATGGCAGCATGAAGCAGGGCACATGGTGTGGAGGTGTGGAAGAGGGTGCTGCTGAGGTCCTTTGGGGGTAATCCCCACTGTGCTTGTCTTCCAACCCTCTAGGTCTCCTCTGAGAGCTCGATACTCCCCCCATTGCCACCAATGAGATTATCCCAGGAAAGGATTATTGACAATGAGGAGGTTAAGCCGATATTTGTGTATCTTATTTCTTCCTATCCAAAAATAATTATTAAATATTCAATCAATATACTTGATGGAAAAATGTCATGCTACCTAAATATAAATACTCCCCCAAACATAGTTAACATGGTAATATGATGCATTGGTTAATCAAGTGATTGAGCTTATGGCCGGGTTACCCAACTTCAAAGCCCAGGCCCATTTATTAGCTATTGAACAAGCTGCCTCCCCTCACGGTGTCTCAATATCCTCATTTGAAAACATGGGTATCTATGTCATAAAGTTTAGTCTTTCATTCATTCACTCATTCAGCACTTATTATATACCCTTCGGGACACAGTGCTAATCACTGGGGATACAGAATATTAAAATGTTTCGTGCGTTTCAAAATCTTTGGGGCAATATAGGTGGTGTCCACCATGCCAGAGTTGATCTTAGTTTTGAATTAGCTTTATTTGCTTTGACATATTTTTGCTACCCTCTTTTCATTTTTGCTAATGCCTTAAAGTAAAGCATAATACACTGTAGAAAAGTCACACTATATATCATGGATATAACTTTTGTCTGTCAGAGATCTCAGGAGTTGCAAAATATATAGACAAACAGCTAAATCGACAGATAATAGAAAAGATGTACAGGAAAAGAACATGCATGCAGACCTACAAAGAAATTCACAAAATAGTCTCTGAGGATCTCACAAACAACATTTATAACTTAAATGAGCCCCTCAGAAACGTGTTGTAAAACATAGTCACATGGCCTTGGCCTCTGCATCTTCCTGGCGGTGAATCCTAATTCTATGATACTATAATAGCAGGCTATTATCTAAAGGTTGCAGCAATATCGTTATGGGTGGCATTCCATTTCAACATACCAATTATACCAGACCTAACCTTTGAGCCAGAAATATTTATCTCTGCTTCTTCTGAACTCCCACCCAAAAGACAAAAACCACCCCTAGAAGCCATGTTCTAGCTCAGGAAGAACCATGGAATGAATAGGCCAAGGACTTTGAGTCTGGACAGTCCCCTCCTGTCACTGGCTGCCTGGCCTTGTCTTCAGAGTGTGTGCCTGCCTGGGAACCTGCCAATACAATGCTCTGGGTGGAGGTTTTGGGGGCGTTTGATTTAAAGATTGTCCTTAGTGCAGCAGAGCAAAGGCACTTTTAAAACAGAATAGAAACGGAAAATTAGGGAAGTATGGCCACCTGGCAGACATGACAAAGAGGCCACCAAGGCATAGAGAAGTTCTCCTTGCACTCTCTTACTCATGGAGAGAATCACTGTTGGACACGACTGAAGCACATGAGATAAATACCACTAAACTGGGGGAAAATGGAGTCTGCATAAAGACTACAAGGCGTTAAACTCATCCTTGTGTTGTTTCCAATTCAAATCAGACTTTAAACATCTCGTTAGAGTTCCTTTAAATAGAAGAAGAAAAGCTGGGTGCAATGGCTCACGCCTGTAATCCCAGCACTCTGGGAGGCTGAGGCGGGTGGATTGCTTCAGCTCAGGAATTCAAGACCAACTTGAGCAAGAGTGAGAACTGTCTCTACTAAAAAAAAAAAAAAACTAGCTGGGTGTACATGCCTGCAGTCACAGCTACTCCAGAGGCTAAGGCAAGAGGATCACTTGAACCCGAGTTTGAGGTTGCTGGGAGCTACGATGCTACAGCAGTGAGACTCTGTCTCTAAATAAATAAATTAATTAATTAATTTCAAAAACCTTCTAGAGGAAGTCTAAATTTTGACTTTAATTTAAGTTTAATAGAATATAGACTAGAATGAATTACATGTTTGTGGCAACTTTTTAAGATGGCTCTTTTTAAGGTGGCTCTTTTAAACTTTCTATAAATAGGCACAGTATACCAGCAACTGAAAAGAACATTTCCAGCGCTTTTATTCTTCTTATTAGTATTATGAGTATCTGAGGCCAGAGTCAGTTTTTAACCCTTTACTACACATGCATGATTATTTTACTGAAACAATTATATGAGGTCCTACAATTATGTTGGTGAACTTTCCACTGAGTGTTTACATTGGCAGCACTGTACAAAAACACTTGGGAGAATGTCATAGCCTTGGTGTATCAGTGTCTCACAATTGTGTTTGTGGTGACGTGTGCTGGTGTCTTGCTGAATGGCATTCATTATTGTTCTTGTGTGTTTTTGTGTGGTGTCATGAGAATATCAAGCTTGAATTAGAGAAAAGAACAAACATTCCTAAATTTCTGGTTCAACTTGGCAAGAGTAGAAGTGAAATCAGGGACAAAGTCCAAGTTTACGGGGATAATGCCATGAAGAAAACTGCAGTGTATAAATGGGTTAAATGTTTTTCTTTTCTTTTCTTTCTTTCTTTTTTTTTTGAGACCAAAATCTCACTTTGTCATCTTCAGTAGAGTGCCGTGGCGTCTAGCTCACAGCAACCTCAAACTCTTGGGCTCAAGTGATTCTCTTGCCTCAGCCTCCCAAGTAGCTGGGACTATAGGCACCTGCCACAACACCCGGCTATTTTTTTTTTTTTTTTTTTTTTTTGGAGAGGGGTCTCCCTTTGGCTCAGACTGTTCTCAAATTCCTGAGCTCAGGCAGTCCATCTGCCTTGGCATCCCAGAGTGCTGGGATTACAGCATGAGCCACCACACCCAGCCTAAATGTTTTCCTGAGGGGAGAGAAAGTGTCATGGATGAAGAGAGGTCGTGATGGCCAGTGATGAGCAGAACTGATAAAAACATAGCAAAAATTTGTCATATTGTGCGTCAAAATTATCAGCTGACTATGAGAAGGACAGCAGACTTAGGAAACATTGATAAAGAAAGAGTTAAGAAAAATCATGGCTTTTGCGTCACGACAATGCGTCAGATCACAGTCACGGTCTGTGGGGAAGTATGGAACACCCTCCCTACTCACCTGATTTGGCCCCCAATGACTTTTTTCTTTACTGGAAGATAAAGGAAATTTTAAAAGGAAGACTTTTTTAAAATTAATTAATTTATTTATTTGGAAGGTGAATGAATATATCAATGAATGAACACAGTCCCCTCCAGGGCAAAGTGAATGAATGCATCAATGAATGGACACAGTTCATTCATGGAATTGAGGCCCAGGAAATTCACATGAAACTGACCTAGGCATAGAGAATGGGGGTTCCACGTTTAGTCCCAAGTGCAAAGTGAAGGAGACACCAAGGCACAGGTGACTCCTCAGCAGTTGTCCGGACTGTTTGGCTATTGGAGCCTCTGGTGGGGGTTGGAGGTCCCCCTCCTTGCCAGTCATAGAGCCCACTGGTTCTTCAGCTGGCTGCCACAGCACCAACACTGCCAAGGAGGAGGCGGCAAGTCCACCAGCTCCGCTGAGCTGGCCAGGGCGCCAAATGTCCTTCATCAATTCTGCCTCTCTGAGTAGAAACCCCAAATGCTGTTAGGGAAAAGGTATGAAGACTCGATCTAACTGCTTCCTGCTGAATCGGGCAATGATAGAAGGGGACAGTTAGGGTTTCTTCAGAGGGAGAGTGATACAGGGGTTCATGGACTGGAACCATCTTTCTTGCGTGTGGCTTGATGGCATTTCTGGAAAACACAAATCTGATTAGTATAATCAGTAATAGGCAAAGGTAGAACAGCGTCAGGTCAGAAGCACTTATTCAGTGATGCTAAAAGAAAACCATATCAGGATTTTTTTTTTTGCTGTTTCCTGAATAATAACTTCAAACTTTCTTTTGGCTCACAAATGTAGGTGGTCTGTGGTTGGCTGTCTTCACTGTCTGCCTCCGTTGAAGATGGAGGGTTCCAGGATTTTACTCGTGAATGATATGCAGGAATCTACTCCTATAACTTTAACAGCTGTAGAAGAAAAGGAAGACATTTTGATGACATTCAGAGCATCGAAGGTAATACGACAACAGTAGCTTTGATGGCCATCCCAGAAAAAGAGTTCTAAAGTTCCTTTGGAGGGTAGACTAGACACTAGCATCAGTACACATCATGGATATTCCAAAAATTTATTTGGTTTCCTAGAGGCCTCTGTTTAGTTTAGAAGGGGCTGTAGTGATAGTCAACAACAGTACTTTTTCTAGGACCAGTTCACAAACTTAATTGTCAGACTATGTATAATCAGCATAATCTAAGTTATCGCAAACTGTTCTCCAGATGTACCAAATAACTTTCATTTTCATATATGAGTCGTACTCTCTCCCTTCTCTGGACCTTTGCAAAAGTTCTTCCTTCTACAACAAGTGCTAATATGTTTGCCGCCACTTCCTTGATTCCTGCTAAGGACCCAGCAGTTTTACCCACCATTACTTTTGTGCCGTGAGGTCAAAGCTTTTTTCTAATAGTACTAAGATGGCATCTTAGTGTTGTTGATGGTTTTCCAGCCACCACTTACTGATGATGTCATCTTAGTGATGAAGTATATGTTATGACCCTGAAGAAATACCTCGAATTTCCTCCTTTGTATGTAGTTTGTAATCTGTCATTTTAGAATAGTAAGTCAAGGCTCGGTGCCTGTATACTAAGATGGCAAGTTAGTGTACCAGCTTAGTATTATTAGAAAAATAGCTTTGGCCTCAAAGAACCCTCAGGGGTATCCTGAGCACATTTTGAAACCTCTGACTTAAAACATGAAGTTTCCTGAGAACTGGATCTGCTGTCTCAGTGCCTGTGTGTCCCCAAGGCTTATCTACCAGCTGCATATAAATATTCGGTAAAGATGTGCTGAATGAATAACTCAAATTTTCTTTGGCAAGTCCTTGTTTTCTGATCCTTTTATTTTTTGCAATTTTAATATTTTCAAAGCCTTAGTGTATGTAAAATACACTAAACATTTCTCTCCCCCTCAGCGAGCGTTCTGGACCTAACTTCCCTTTCTTTGATCACTCAAGGTCATCATTGTGAACACTGGCTGAAACACAGTGATGGCATATTGGAAATTGTCCTGGTGATAAATTGTCAGGTATTTTCTTCATATGGGGAATGTTATTTGTCATTTCTTGGTTTCTTTCTTTTTTATCTCCTTTATTATTGATGGTCTGCCAGTCATCACTTAACTGATGATGTAAATGTTATGACCCTGTTATGACCCTCAAATTTCCTCCTTTTTATGCAGTTCATAATCCATAATTTTAGAATAGCAAGTCAAATATGCCTAAACAGATTCTGAGTTGCTCCTTGAATTGGCTGCAGGAGTCTTTTGTGCATGGATATTCCAAGATTTATTTGGTTTCCTAGAGGCCTCTTTTCAGTTAGTTTCTGGTCCGGAGTTATCTCTTGTCTCCTTGAAATTTCAGGAGAGCCAAGTTTTGTATAGTTTTCCTGTGTGTATGATTAAAAAAAAAATTTAAATATACCAACTCCTAATTCAAATTAAATGAAACCATATGTTTGTTGTTACAGAGATGAAGGTACATTTTGCTTTGAAAAATCTTCAAATTGTCATAATTGAAACAAATTCTAATTTTAGGAACGGAGAAAAAGGAGCTATCACTACAGTGTTAGAAGGTTCTGCTTAAACAGAATGTGAACATTCACTACTTCATTTTTAAACATTTAAACAGAATTTGAATGTTCATTGTTTCATCTTTAAAAATTTAATCCTGAAACTTGTTAACTCAGTTTATAATGTGTATGCCTCATTATATTGTTTTGTTAGGTGGCTACCGAGTACTGATGCTTTAAACTCATTTTCCAATGCCACTTTAATAATTAATAAATGCTCTATGTTAATTCTGCTTTAAAAGTATTTTTTAAAGAGGTTATTTTTACATCAGACCTCAAACAGCTGCCATGGAACACTGATTATGACTCCCAGGAAACAGCAATAAACATTTTTTTTAGGTAAAATAAAATGAACTAAATTTTAATGATGACTAAGTTCATCACCTCTCACAGCCACCTGATTAAGTCCAGAAATACAGAAAGACACTTCCCCATCACACATCTGTCCTAAAAGGGGGAAGGCCTGGATACGATGGAAGAAGAGGGAATTATCCAGGTTTCAAGTTTGAATGAGGAGAAAACTTCTGAGTTACAGCAATAATTAGACAGTCTAACAAAAATTGAGAGGCTTCTGAGCCCAACTTTTGCCTTTCTACCTACATCAAAGGAACCTAAGACATTTCCTAGTGGTGGGTTCTCCACTTGCCTGCCAAGGATCACAGATTTCCATTTTCCTCAAATCCTGAGATATCTTTCCCTCAGGGTCTGCAATGAACTTGGGCAAACCTTGGGGTGGAGGTGCGGTGCACTGGGCCACCGCCTTTGCCATCTGGGGGGTGGGCACTGGGTAAAGGCTCTAGGCATATACTGCAGGGTCTGTTCTTTTCCTCAACATTTGAGAATGCAGGAACATAGCATTACAAAATAAAGTTCTTGCTTGCCATCCTACCTCCAAAACTTTGAAGACACAGAATGTCTGTTATTTTTAGGCAGCCAATTAGCCTAACAGGGAGCTCATCCAGTTTCTCCTTGCTTGGCGTGGCCACGCCCAGGAGAATAGGATTGTCCAAAAGCTGCCAATGAGTTTGGGGGTAAAGAATTCATTAAAGGCTCAAGGTGCTCTTTAAAGGTAGCACAAAGAACTTCAAATCATCCAAAAGGTGGGTTTGTACTTTCTGTCCACAAATAGTGGTTGTGCCAGATCACCAAACTGTTAAATTTCCTTTTGGGGAAGGATATACCTTATATTGGAAGTCTCCTAAATATGTGACTAAACATGGCCTCCCAATCCTAAGAAATGCTCTTCATGGTGATAACTCTAAGTGTATCGGGCATTGCCCTGGGCTTCCCTCTTTTGAGAAAAATCACACCTTCATCTAAACTGCTGGCCTCCTTGCTAGATTCATCTTGTATGAAAAGCCTGTTAGGTTCCAAGGGTGGGGGGCTAGTTGCTGTTTTGAAATGCTTGACTTTAACATATGTGTTTATTATAGTACTTGATAGTTGACTCAACAAAATGTTGGGTTTACAGTGAGTAATAAAGAAATAAAGTTTCTCCTAGATCATTGTAAAGGCTTCAGGGATCCCACCCTGCCTGGACCCCTATGGACCAGAAGCAGACGTGAGAGGAGGCCTCAGCCAGACCTAATGTGCAATCATGAGGTGTCCTGGGCTCAGAAACCCAAATCAAGGAAGTGCAAGAACTTCTATTAGGTTCAATACTAGAAAATGAATTTTTTAACAGTAATTATATCTTAATTTTATCGAACTCTTATTGGGCATGCATTTGTACTAAGCTCATGAGGACTAGCTCATTTTAATCTTTAGAAACCCTATGAAGTTGGTGGGTTCCACTCATACATTGAACAATATTTCTTTTCTTTTCTTTTTTTTTTTTTTCTGAGACAGAGTCTTAAGCTGTTGCCCTTGGCACAGTGCTGTGGCATCACAGCTCACAGCAACCTCCACTGGGCTTAGGTGATTGTCTTGCCTCTGTCTCCCAAGAAGCTGGGACTACAGACACCCGCCACAATGCCCAGCTGTTTTCTTTTGCAGATTGGCTGGGGCCGGGTTCAAACCCACCATCCTCAGTAAATGGGACTGGCACCCTACGCTCTGAGCCATAGGTGCTGCCCCATGAACAACATTTCTTAAGGGCCATTGTGATCATTGTTGCTGGGGTCAAAGTGAGGACTAGAAAGTACTTCGCTTCCAGTGAAGGGAGACAGTGGTCACAGGGACTCTCCCACGCAGTAGAGTTTACTAATTACCTACCATGTACTGTGGTGTGCTATCCACTGGGGTACAGCAGACAAAAATATCTGCCCTCATACTGCTGCATTCCAAATGGGAGAAGATGGGCAGCAAATAGGGAAATAAGCAAATTATAGATTATGTTATATAATAAATGCTAAGGAATGAGGAAATATAGCTAAGGGTATTTTGGATATAGTGGTCAGCTAAGAGAATTTTTACTGAGTCAGTGCAAAACAAACACATCAACAAACAAGATATTATAATTTCAGGGAAGCACATTTTTATGAAATAATAGAGCAGAATAAAGCACATTTTCTGAAATAATAGAGCAGAATAATAGAGCACTTGTGTTTGGGGGAGAAGGTATTTGGGATTGCATGGCGAGGGAAGGCCTCTCTGAAGGGTGACACATGAATGAGACCCGCATGGTGAGAAGCAGCCAGTCCTGGGAAGAACTGGGGGAGATATTTCCAGATGAAGTTCTGAGGTGACATTGAGCTCGGTGTGTTTAGGAAACAGAAAGAATGTGGTGAACACAGGAGAGAGGCAATCTGATGTGAAATAGAGTGGAACAGGCAGGCTGGGATGACTCATTGGCCCATCTTCCAGATGAAGAAACTGAGGGTCAGAAAGGTGCCATCAAGGACGCACAGTATTGAGATTCCACTGGCTCTAGAGCTGATGCTTATAACTGTCCACACACGCTCACCCCACCTGGCAGCATATAGCTCACTAACAGTCATAGACTATATAATAGACATGTAAACAAACATCATACAGCAGTCCAGTTGCTCCATGGAGAATCTAGAAGATAAATACATCTAGGTTAGTGATTTGCAGAGTGCTATGGTATCATAGCTCACAGCAACCTCAAACTCATGGGCTCAAGTGATCCTCTTGCCTCAGCCTCCCTAGGAGTTGGGACTACAAGTGCCCATCACAGTGCCTGGCTATTTTTAGAGACAGAGTCTTGCTCTTGCTCAGGCTGGTCTTGAACTCCTGAACTCAAGCAATCCACCCATCTCAGCCTCCCAGAGTGCTAGAATTATAGGCGTGAGCCTCCATGCCCACATTTCAAATATGTCTTGCATCCCTACATCCCTCTCTACCAAGGAAAACACCTTCTGAAAAGCATTGTGTAAACTGAAATTATTATTTTTTAAAGCGGCTTTTCTCAAAATTGAGACTTAGATTCCCTATTTTTGCTCATGCCTTGTCTTACCTTTTTCCCCTGCTGTGAAGCACTTGGTGACTCTCTGCATGTGCTTTGGGAGATGGTGTGGCAACTGCAGGAATTGTGAGCCTTGATGAAGGATGACATTTTCTGTCCTTTTGCATAGATCCCAGCTCCTCCCAGGGACACTCGCTATCTGTAGGGTCCCCACTGAATCAGGCGATGGAGTCTCCAGAGAGGCCAGACCCTGTGGGGAGGCTGTCAGGTGGCAGTGCCCAGGAAGCCTGGGCTGCCTGCCCCAGTCCTGACCAATACATCTCTTGGGCACTGGTTATGTTCAGCCCTTTGTCCTCTCAGGGCCTCCAGTGTTCAAAGTTCCTGAAGTTCTTTGACTTATGTCTTTCTTCCCAGCCTTGAGCCCTGAGTAGCCCTGAGCACACTGACCCCTTTTCTCAGCACCCCCTTGTGATTCTGTTAAACTGAAGCTTGTCCATTTCACCCTCCCCTCGGACCTCCCTTTGGCTCTCAAGTGCCAATCAAGCTGATAGACCTTGGGGCCATTTGGACTGCATCACTGAGTCCCGATCATCCCTTTTTTGAGGGCTTCTCCTTTTGCCTGTGTTTTTATCTTTATTTTATTTGGCTTCTGTTAAAACTTTCCCAGACCTTATTCAGCTCTGACTCTTTGGGAGAGAGAATTGATTAATATTCTTTCATATCCTCTTTGAAACACATTGGTGATCTAATCATAGAGAAGTTCACATTGGTAAAGTGGACAGCAGGGCAAATGTTGTAAGAAGTATCTCTTTCATCCCACGGTGCAAAATGTAGTCTTTGGAAGGGAGGAACCACTCTCCCACAGCTCAGAGATTACAGAGGCTCCGAGTTTGCTCTGATTCTTGACCTCAACAGCTGAATTAGTTACAGGTAGGTTGCTTAACCTCCCTGTACCTTGATTTTCTCATCTCTAACATGGGGTGAGGGCATTACTTATTTCAAATGAGTATTAAATGACATTAACAAAAAATAGCCAAAGTGCTTAGCACAGTGTCGGATACATAGAGGGTGGTCAGTAAATGGGAACTCTTTTTAAAGGAGATTCTGAGAGGGTCTCTCCAGCGACATCAGTGCCTTCTGCTAGCCCTAGACAATAAGGCTGGGTTTCCTCATCTCATTCTTCCCTGGATTGGATCCAAGGCCTGATGTGACTAAGTCCCCACTGTGCTTTGATGATAGGACATCACGGAAGAGTGAGTGTAGCTTAAGAGTTTCCCTGTCACCCCACCCATACTTGGAAGTTATTTCTAGATTGCTTATCCCAGCCAGCTTCAGAAAGAGTAAGCAAAGAATAATTTCTTTGCCAATGATGTCTTTGTAGTACACATGTCCAGGCTTCTGTGCTGGTCACAGATGGGTTAGAATCGGACCTGCCTGATACATGTTACGTCACCTTAAATTTCTGGTAGGTCTGTATTTGGATCTTTCATTAAACACGGCACTTGCCGTCCTCGCTGGTTTTCTCTCTGAAATCATCTTGACTTACCCGTGCTCCGTTTTTCTACATCTCCATTTTTGACCTTCAGTGTCTGTTGTCACTTTTTTTGGCATGCTTTTGAATAACGTAGGAATTCAACACAAAGTATTTGCTATTTTTCAGGGACAGTTTGCAAGCCAAAGAAAAGCAAAAAGTATCTTTTGGCTCTAGGGTTTTTTTTTTTTTTCATTCCATTCTGAACTGAACTTGATTTTTTAAAAGTGTTATCTCATTGAACCTATGTATTCTGTCTAAAATAAACGTACCTGTTGCTAATTTTTCTATGTGCCTGAAAACAAGATAAAAATGTGTTTAAAAGCCTGTCTGCCTATGAGCGTATAGCTTTAGGAGGCTGGGGAAGAGGACAGTTTAGCAGAAATATCTGGCTGATTTTGTACCCCTGGTGCTTGTATAGAGTTGGGCTCATAAGAGGCTCTCATTCAAATGTTTGTTGAATGAATATGTGCTGTTTTAAAGACTGGTTCTTTTATATAAAAAAATATCCTGTACTTGAATACTTGTATTATTCAGTCTCAAGAGTGGACAGGAAGTTTATTTATTTATTTATTTTGAGACAGAGTCTCACATTGTCACCCTCTGTAGAGTGTTATGGCATCATAGCTCACAACAACCTCAAACTCTTGGGTTCAAGTGATCCTCTTGCCTCCGCCTCCCAAGTAGCTGGGACTATAGGCTCTTTCCACAACACCTGTATAGTTTTCTTTCTTTTCTTTTTTTTTTTTTTTAGAAACAGAGTCTCACTTTGTTGCTCTCAGTAGAGTGCTGTGGCATCACAGCTTACAGCAACCTCCAACTCTTGGGATTAGGTGATTCTCTTGCCTCAGTCTCCCAAATACCTGGGGCTATAGGCGCCCCCCACAATGTCCGGCTATTTTTTTTGTTGCAGTTTGGCCAGGGCCAGGTTTGAACCTGCCACCCTTGAGGGTTTGAGCCCACCACCTCCAGTATATGGGGCTGGCACCCTACCCACTGAGCCACAGATGCCACCCTAGATTTTCTATTTTTAGTGGAGATAGGGTCTCGCTCTTGCTCAGGCTAGTCTTGAACTCCTGAGCTCCAGCGATCCACCCTCCTTAGCCTCACAGAGTGCTAGGATTACAGGCATGAGCCGCTGTGTCTGGCCCAAGAATGCTCTTTTTGATGCAGTTAAATTGCAAATTGCTGACCAGAGCTAGTTAGTGCCCCTGCCAGGGGCTTCAGGCTTGTGTGATTTGTTGAATTTCACATGCATAGTCACCGGGGAAAATTATTCAGCGTGGAAATGTTAGAAGCTATAAATACACAGACTCTAATCAAGGCCAGAGGAATTAAAAATCTAACACTGAGTAAGTAAAGCCTCTCCTGGAAAGCCAATAGGTTCATTAGAAAAAAATTATAAGATGCAAGAAAAGATCAAATCTGAGCTAATAATACATGTGACATTTTTATAGAAACAGCCTGTGTACATGGCAAAAGAGTTCACCAGTTTCATTAACCTCATTATTCAGATTGTTGAGTTTACAAAATCTAGAAAGTTGATAACAGTAATTAAGCAGGGAAATGTGAGAAACCAGAGTATCTAGGTGAGCTTTGAGACATCAGGCCAAACATTTTTAACCACCTGGCAGAGATGATTTTTAGAAGAGAAGGAAGGAAAGAAAGAAAGAATGAAAGAATGAAAAAGTGGGCGGTGCCTGTGGCTCAGGAAGTGGGGTGCCAGCCCCATTACTGGAGGTGGTGGGCTCAAATCCAGCACTGGCCAAAAACTGCAAATGAATAAATAAATAAAATTTATAAAAAAAAAAAAAAAGAATGAAAAAGAAAGAGGGAAGGAGGAGGAATAATTTGTTTTGCTTCCTGCCATGGAATTATCTCTATTCACCCACCTTATCTCCAGCCTACTGCCTTAAGAAATGGATTTGCTGTGATTACATTGAAACATCCTGGCAGGCCATTTCCTTAGGCTCAGTGATCGGGTCATGTGGGTGGGAGTGTTGTGGAAGCCACTGTCCTGCCCTGACCACTTGTGCCTTTCCTTGTTCTTTGCAGAAGAGGTCCAGGTTCCGGCTGCCAGAAAGCAAAGGAGAACAGAGTGATGGGGATGTTACAAAACCCACCCCGGGCTCTGCTTTGCATTCCTTCCCATGTTTCCTACAGTGTGTTCTGCAGAGCACCCATCCCCCAAGGATCTCCAGGGAAGGAAGATTTGATTGATTAAAATAAAGGGCTTCTGTGTATAGGGGTGAGGGCACACTGCATATTATATTCCCTTTTGGAGAATCACAATGGCCACTAGTATATGAAAAATGTAAAAGTCTCACACTTTTAAAAAATCATTTGATTCAGTTTTTAAAAATGTATCTGATCCCTTTGGGAACCACATGTCAGCAACCTATAAACACTGGGGAAACTCCTGGAAGGAAATGCCATTTATATAGCAAGAGGAAAGTGCTATAAGGATCCCAGATGTTCTGGTTTCAGTCACCTTGTTTCACTGCACCTTCTTGCAATTTATCATTATCTGAGCACCACAATACAACATTAAGCTCCGGTGGCTATTGTAGGATAGAAAGATGGGTAAAGGTAGCCCCTGACTTCAAAGAGTTTATGATCTGCTGAGGAACAGATATATGCACAGGCTAACAAAGGAACCTCATAGGAAATACAGAGGTGGGGGGTCAGGGGGGCAGCCTGTTGGGAGTCTAAGAAAAAGCTTCACAGAGGAGGGGGCATTGGAAAAGAGCTTTAAAAGGTACACAGAATTCAGGGTTGGGATGGGACATTTAAAGATAGAGTCGAAGGGGAAACAAGCGGTCCTCTGCGGCTGGATGTGAAGGCACGCAGGGAGAGTCAAAGGGGGCCCCCAGACCAAGTGAGGCTTGTATGCCAGATTGAGACGACTAACTGGATTGTGTGGGCAATGGGCAGCCTCTGAAGTTGCAGAGTAAGAGAGGGAGCCCCACCTTGGTAATGATGGGAAACCATGACATCTATGACCAGGACCTGGCAGAAAAAGAAAAGAGGGGACAGAGAGGGCAAATGATAGTCCATTGGCATAGAAAGTCAAAGGGAATGGTGATGAGATCTGAATTTAGTGGGGAAATAGAGGACATTGAGAACCCTCCAGGAGCTCCCTAAGGCCAACATCCAACTTCCTTGGATCCCCGTGGTCTGTCCCTCTCTCTATGTCCAACTCAATATCACATCATCTTTGTGCCTGTCACACTTCCTTTAAGCTCCTTGAACATTCCATGGCCTCTCCTCCCAGCAAACCTTTGCCTGCCCCTTTTGTCTAAAATAGTGATGAAGACGATGCTGCGGCTGATGGCTGAAACAACGGAATGCTTACTGTGAGCCTGACACTGTTCTGTGTGTTGGCGTACATTAGCTCTTTTCCAGAAGAACCTTCCTGTTTTGGAGTGGTCTGTGTTTTCTCTCGTTTTTCATGGGGAGCTGGTCCCATTGCCAGGGAGTGCTGACCTGAGATGGCCAACCTGGGGTTTCTAGCCCACAGTAATATCTTCGAGGCATACACCTAATTAAACTGAAATTCATTCGAAAACACATAGACTGCCCTTCTGTATTTTGGGGTGCACGTTTCTGTGTCTGCCTATTTTTAGAAAAATTAAAACTATACTAAAACCACCAGAAAATAATCTCACCATATTGCAGATACCTTAATGCAAAGTTATGATCGGTTTTGTCCACCTCTCCCTGTACCCACAGCTCATAAAACACCACCCGCAAATAATAAGGGCACATAATAAGAGCACGATATATGTTTGTTACATGCATGAGTGAATGATAAAATTAATGGAATTTCTGAAGAGATATATTGTGGTCCCCAAGTCAGTTCTTTAGGGCATAGCTCTACTTATCTTTTCTCTCATAGTCAAATTCACCAAGACCACTGCCACCCACTCACAAGGTGGCTTTTTCTCCCATGGTCTTTTTTAAAAAGAGTAACGACCCCAGGGCAATGTTAAGTGTGTCATGCCTGGCTGCTGGCCTCAAGGTGCGATGGGACAGGTGAAATACTCTAAAGGAAGTTAGACATCTCAGAGGACCCTTCTCTGAGATGAAGGTGTGGGAGAGTGGGGAAGAGCGGTGCTTGACATGACTTGTCACCAGTTCTTGCTGGTGAGGATAGTTATACTTCCAAGATTTTAATTCTATCACTAACAAAGACTAGAGCTCAGGGGGCACAGCCTCTGCTGTGGATTGCCCAGGTGTATATAGCTGTGAGCTTCTTCAACAAAGACTCAGAGGCCAGCTGTCCTCTTTACAGCCCAGAAGTTTTTAGGTTTCAGCCTCCTTGCCAGGTGATGGTGACAGACATGAGCCAGCAACGTAGAGGCCCTTGGGGTTAGAGCCAGAGTGTACCCAGGTGGAACTAATGAGACTTAGAGACAGAACTCAGGCTCTGGAACAGGGAAGCTCTCTTACCTGTTCTACCAACTTCCTACAAAAACATGCCAAATATGGAAAAGACAATCACCTTCCCAGCGCTAGACAGGACAATGCTCAACTGGAAATAAGGGCCAAGAAAAGGGTAGTGAGTTCACAAGAATATTTCTTAACTTGGGGAAAAATGTAAGTTTTAAAATATGGCAAAAATTCACTTGATCATAAAAATTGAGATTAGCAAATAAACATATAGCCACCCCCAGAGGAAATTAGTTTTAAGATTTTTATATCAGTGATGTATACCATTTATATATAAATATATGCGTTTATCCTGCCTAACGTGTGTTGCACGTATATTTATTTTTCTACCTTAGAAAAGGGAATCATGTTTGTATGCCGTGTTGTGCTCCGAGTAGACACAGATTTTGTGGATCTAAAGTTTATAAAATTTGAACGTCTTCTTTAAGAAAAGATGTCAAAATTCTGACTGTAAACATACGTACAAGGCCTTGAAAGAGACTGTCCAAATTGAAACCTTCTGAGTTTCTCAATAAATCCCCCTCTTTGTGTTTTAGGTTCCCCCCCATCCCCCCCACACTTAACAACACATAATAAACACCCATGAACTTGTTTACTCTCTCATTTCCATTGGGAAGGTACTCAGAAAAGCTCACTTCAAAAGCATACATTGAGCACCTACTGTGTGCGTGGCACTGAGACTACACTGAAAGGAAGCCGAGGCCCCTGGGCTTAGGTCTCATGTGTACAGAATCACACACACAGGCAAAAAGGCCGCTTGGCTGGCATCTCAGGATGGCCCGTGCACAATTCACTTACTTCATAGGCTCCTAGAGGAAGTCCTAGGAGAAGCAGCACTGCTTACCTTTGAACTAAGAACTGGACACACAGCTCCTCTTGAGCCACTTACTTCAAGTCAAGCTCTCCAAACAGGATTATCCCCCCCACCCTGTAGCATATGTTCCAAGAGCCTTTGTTCTAACAATATGGCTGATGAAGCACAGTCCTGAGCTCCATCAAAAATAGATGCTATTATGTCAGTGATATAAATAATGTAGCTTCAAAAATGGGGAAAATGGATTGGAAGACCATAATTAAATATAGTTCAAATATTGTTTAAAGCCAATCAGTATAGCTTCAGTTTGAATTTTTAAAGCTCTAAATTAGAAGGCAATTAATCTTTTTCTAGTGCATTTAAAATGCACACCATACGATGAAGGGAGTGTTACCCCAAGTTAAGTGCAATGGCAGTGTGGAGCAGATGTCAAATGGGTTTTCTGTTTTAACATGTGAACTGAAGTGTTTTAAGTGCACGTGTTAGGATAATCCTCATTCGAGCACATGTGGATGTTTTTTCTAAGTTATTATCAAAAACTATTTAATAAGTTTTTATATTCATTTTTTAAAATGCTGTAAATGCTGGCTCTGTGCCTGTGGCTCAACGGGCTAAGGGGCCAGCCACGTACACCTGAGCTGGCAGGTTCGAATCCAGCCCAGCCCGCCAAACAACAATGACGGCTGCAACCAAAAAATGGCCCGGCGTTGTGACGGGCGCCTGTAGTCCCAGCTACTTGGGATGTGGAGGTAGGAGACTCGCTTGAGCCCAGGAATTGGAGGTTGCTGTGAGCTGTGATGCCACAGCACTCTATCCAGGGTGACAGCTTGAGGCTCTGTCTCAAAAAAAAAGAATGCGGTAAATGCAAAAGAATTTTTCTTAGTAACCACATAATGCTTTGGGGTTTGGAGTGGAGGCTTTTAGAGTCCACACCTTAGCTGACATTATAGTTCACAGGAACTCTCAGGGGTCCAGGGGGGACAAAGCACCAGATGAGGACAATTCAGCTAATTTTTAAATACTTCCAAATAGACAGATTCCCAATTGTTCTCAATGACCAGTCCAGATTTAAATAGCCAAATCATTAGAAATAACTACCCAATATTAGGAGACAGTATTAAAAAAGTAATAGTACATTTACATGGTGAAATTCTACATGGCCATAAAAAGAGAAGACTCTTTATGCATGATATCAAAAAATCTTCAAAAATGGACTGTAAAGTAAAAAAGGAAAAGCAAGGTGCTGCATATAACGTGCTACCATCTGTGGGAGCAAGTGGGGAACAGAGAGGTATTTGTCTGTGTAGACGAGATCTCTGGGAGGGCACACAATAGCAGCAAAGCTGGGCGACCTTCCACTGTGTACCTGTTTGAATTTTGACCCATGTGACTGCATCACCTACTCAAAAGTTAAATAGAAAATGAAAATATGGGGTGATGTCTGTGGCTCAAGGAGTAGGGCGTCGGCCCCATATGCCGGAGGTGGCGGGTTCAAACCCAGCCCCAGCCAAAAACTGCAAAAAAAAAAAAAAAAAAAAGAAAAGAAAATATGATTAGTCATCACCTAAGGAAACCCTATATTTTGTATACTACAATTCAAATCTAATTTTTGGGCTTAAAAGTCAGATGCTGTTACATCCCCTCTGTCTTTTACCTTGGACGGTGGGTAATAGACGGTGAGACCATGCTCCATCTTTTTTTTTTTTTGAGACAGAGCCTCAAGCTGTCACCCTGGATAGAGTGCTGTGGCATCACAGCTCACAGCAACCTCCAATTCCTGGGCTCAAGAGAGTCTCCTGCCTCTGCCTCCCAAGTCGCTGAGACTATAGGCACCCGCCACAACACCCGGCCATTTTTTGGTTGCAGCCGTCATTGTTGTTTGGCGGGCCCGGGGGCTGGATTCGAACCCGCCAGCTCAGGTGTACATGGCTGGCGCCTTAGCCCTTTGAGCCACATGCGTCGAGCCACCATGCTCCATCTTGATTTCCCCTGGAAAACCTGG
>CAUYON010136424.1:0-17109 GCA_963573935.1 Arctocebus calabarensis
TCACGCTGTCTCCCTGTGTCCCCAAAGGGAAGTTTCTGGGCAGATCCCGCCTGGCAGAGATGCCTGAAGTCCTCTCTCCCCAGTCTCACTGTGCCCAGCCGCAAGGAAGCTGTTACTTGTCCGCCATCTTGCTCCGCCCCCAACAGCAACTCAGTTCAGGCTCTTTATTATTGCTTGCATAAGGTATTATTTCCACTACCTTTCTGCTATATAACTATATGAGTGACCCAGAACTCCTTAGTGTAAAATAAATGTATAATATTCCTGTCTCCAAACATGACATCCTTCTCATTTAATTCTCATGCTAGTACTGTTTTTTCTTTGACCTTACAATAAAAATATTCCAGGTTTTTCACTCACCCTCCTTCATTGTACCTCAAGCTATTAATCTTTCCTGTCCTCTTTCCCAAACTAACCAGGATCCTATTTTGATCACCTGAATTTTTTCCTATCTAGGTTGTAGATATTATGAGGATATTTTTATTTATAGGTCTTACCACACCCCTTTTTAAGAAACTTTATTATAGAAAATCTCAACAATATACATAAGAGAAAATAATAAAATGAGCCTTGATTCTCCTTCTGAATACTCATTGCCTAGCATCAACAATTTTGTTTATCCTCCAACATCTTCCTTCTCTATTGTTTTAAAGCAAAAGCCAGACATTATGTCTTTTTATCAGTGTCACATAATGTATTTTGAAAAGTTAAGCACTCTTAAAAATATTTTTTTCTAATACAATTGTTACACCTCAAAAATTAGAAATAATTCCTTAAAATAATCAAATACTATGTTTATTCATATTTAGGTGTGGAAGCTTTTTATCAGAGCCTTACTAAGATACAAATTACACATGTTTAATTTACTCATTTAAACTATACAATTCATTGTTTTTTGTGTGTATTCACAGAGTTGTGCTTTTATCACCACAGACACTATAAGAGCCCCATATCCTTCAGACCAGAGGTCCTCAAACTTCTTAAACAAGGGGCAAGTGCACTGTCCCTCTGACCATTTGAGGGCCGGACTATAGTTTAAAAAAAAAAAAAAAAAAAAACTATGAACAAATTCCTATGCACAGTGCACATACCTTATTTTGCAGTAAAAAAACAAAATAGGGGCAGCACCTGTGGCTCAAAGGAATAGGGCACCAGCCCCATATACCAGAGGTGGTGGGTTCAAACCCAACCCCAGCCAAAAACTGGAAAAAAAAAAAAAAAAGGAACAAACACAATATTTAAAAGGAGAAAAAAGGCACCCACATCTGCAAAGAAAAAAAGACCTCCTAACTTCAGGGGAAAAAAGCCCCCCCCCCTTAACTCCCCCCAAAAGGCCCTACTAACTGCAAAATTAAAAAAAAATAGACCTCCTCTAACTTCATAAAAAAAAAAAAATTCCTAACATGTTCTTACCTCGGTCCTCAGGCAGCAGCAGGCTTTGCACAGGCAAGCTATTGACTCCTCTGATCAAGGATCTCAGTCTCACCCGAGACTGAGAGGAGGAGTCAGAGAGAAGGAGGGGAGTCAGAAAGTGCAGCGCACATTCCACACATGCGCACTGCGGCCTGAGTCGACTTCTAAGCAGGAGAAGCACCACTGGCAAAAACACTCGGTGGGCTGGGATAAATGTCCTCGGCAGGCCGTAGTTTGAGGACCCCTGCTTTAGATGAATTCTCTTCACCCTATTCCTTCCCTAGCCCTAGGCAACCACTAATCTTTCTGTCTGTGTGGTTTTCTGTCTTTTGTGACTGGCTTCTTTATTTTAGTGTAATGTTTGTGTAGTTGATCTGTATTATAGCATATATGAGTTCTTCATTTTTCTTAATTGCCCCATAATAAAACATTATACAGATATAGCATGCTTGTTTTATCCAGTGGATGGACATTTGTTTAAATGGTTAAAAGTGGTTTACTTTTTTACTGTTATGAGTAATGCTTTTGCAAATATCAATGTACACTTCAGACATATAATTTCATTTCTCTTGATTATATACCTATGGAGTGTAACTGTTAGGTCATTCTGGTGACTCTGTGTACCAGAACGTCTTCTGAAAGAATGCTCATATTCAGCATTAAAAAGAGATTTAAGAGGCTCAGCTCCTGTGGCTCAAGCAGCTAAGGTACCAGCCACATACACTTGAGCTGGCAGATTCAAATCCAGCCCAGGCCCGCCAAACAACAATGACTGCTGCAACCAAAAACAATGGCCAGGCATTGTGGTGCGTGCCTGTAGTCCCAGTTACTTGGGAGGTGGAGGCAGGAGACTCACTTGAGCCCAGGAATTGGAGGTTGCTGTGAGCTGTGATGCCATAGCACTGTATCCAGGGTGACAGCTTCAGGCTCTGTCTCAAAAAAAAAAAAAAAAGATTTAAGAATGAGAACTTCTATAAATACCTGCCTATTGTGCTTTGGAAATCTGGGATGAGGTAGTTTAAATGTATATCAGCTTGTGGAAGTATTTCTTTCTTTCATTAAAGAAAACTTTGTGTTCCTTACAAGTATTACTTATTCATTATCTTTTCATTTCTGGTATTCTTTGACAGTATACTTTGATTCCTACTTTCTCGTAAGGAAAACAACACAAACACAAGTAGTTTCTAAAAACATCACTATTAAAAAAAAACAAAAGAAAAAAGTCAGCCATTATGGTGGGCACCTGTAGTCCCAGCTATGATCAGAGGTGAGGCAAGAGAATCACTTAAGCCCAAGTGTTTGAGGTTGCTGTGAACTGTGACGTTACAGCACTCTACTGGGGGTGACATAGTGAGACTCTGTCTTAAAAAAAAAAAAAAAGGCAAAAAGGTGAATACTTAACCAATTTCATGCTGTTTTTCTGCCAGTTTTCTTCTCTGTTGTTCCTGTGATTTCTGTGTTTTCTTCTGCCCATCACAATTCAGTTTAAATTTGTAGATACTTTAGCAGAATGAACTTTCCTACATTACACATCCTGTTTCTTGATTCTTTGTTATATAAAACCATGAAGTTAAAATTTTGCAATAAGTCTCACTGCAATTTATTATCATATTTTTTATATGAATTCTTCATAGAATGTACAAAATTTCTTATTGAAGATCTTGATATTTTTGTGATATGTAACTTCAGTAATAGTCACAGTGCTTTAGCAGTCATTTTAGGTATTAGAATGTTACAAATTAACTGAGAATAACATGCCTAGAAAAAGGAATAATATTACCAACCTTACAGATGCCCAGAAGGGAATTAGTTTGTGTAAAAACTTTAAATGCTTAATTTTATGTACAGAATAGGCATTAGTAATTATAGGCATTATAGTTTATTTATATTTCAAACATTGGTAAAAAACTTTTTCAACATGCATCTTACAGGAATTTTCTGTTGTTTTTAAGGACATTTTGGAACTCTTAGAAAAAAGAGTGAAGTCACGATTTTCTCACCGGCAGATCCACTTAATGAATTCATTTGGTTTTCCACAGTATGTTAAAATATTTAAAGAACAATTATCTCTACCTGCAGAATTTCCAGAAAAGCTTTTTGCTGAGAAATGGAATGAGAACGTTCAGGTACTTAAAGGAAAAAAAATGTTGAAGTAATTATGTGTCTTTACTATATGACTTAAAGCCATTACAATTTAAAATTTAACATAAACTTTCTAAAGTTGCTGTGATATAAAACTATAAGAATGCAAATTATTCTTTGGGGGGGGGGCGAGGATTTTCTTCTTTGAAAAGACAGTTGAAGGAAGTGACTGTGGCTCAAAGGAGTGGGGCATCAGCCCCATATGCCGGAGGTGGGGGGTTCAAACCCAGCCCCGGCCAAAAACCACAAAAAAAAAAAAAAAAAGAAAGAAAAGAAAAGACAGTTGAAATACCCTATCTCCTAAACTGTCTTACAACAGAACATAAGCATTGGGACTTAACATTAGTAGTTACATGTCAACTTTAGTAAGGTTTTTGTTTTCTCTGCATCTGGTTTATATTTTAGATAATTTTATTAATGAATTTTCATACTTTAAATTTTGTTTTCTGTATTTTATAAGTTTAGCAGTATACTTTTTTCCAATTCTCCTACTCAATTTGAGCTCTTATCTCATTGAGTCAGGAGGCAATCTGGGCTGTACATTTCTGGCTGTGTTTTCTACACTGCCAAATCCTATCTAGAAGGGGTACTAGGACACCTGAGGGACCTAGATACAAAAGCAGGTTCACATGTTTTAAAAATTTCCTAAACCTTTTAGACTCTGTAAATTTGTCCACATTTAGGGTGAACAGCCTTTTCAGCACACTAGCATCAGTAACCTCATGCTGACAAGCTTCAGCTGGTAGGGAGAAAGGGGGACTGTATTTGTTAGTGGGAGTTTAATAACGTAATTAAAAAACAATGTTGTTACTAAGTCTCTCACTGAATCTTTAAAATATGTGTATGGGCCTTTGGAGAGTGGAAAATAATACAGCATTGTTGGTTCTGAATGAATTAGGAAAAATAGAGCTATAATGTTAAAATATTAGGAAGTGTGAATAACTAGGTCTCTCAAGAGAATTTCATAGTCTATATCCACTCACTCTTAAAAAAAGATTATTTTATGTTAAAGAAATAATAGGTTATATTTTTTATCATAAAGTTTTAAAACCAACACTAAATTAAAAGTGAAAAGCTGCATTTATTTTGTCCCATAAATCATTTTTGTTTTGGTTATAAAATATGGTCTGTTTCTATAAACACTACTAATTTTGACACATTTAATTTTTTTAGCGAAGTTCATTGAACTAAATTAGTACACAAGAATACATGGTACAGAATGGAAGTTTCCCTCATATCCATGTCATTCTCCTTTCTTTTACAGTAAAATATAATTATTTGGTTTATAATATTGAAAAGTTTACATAAATAGTAAATTTGTTCCTTTTACAGAAAGGGGTCAACCTTATGTATTACTCTGTTTTATTTTTTTGCTGTGTTCTGATTGATAATTTTCTATTGTTTTTCCTAATAGGGCTATACATAATTATATGTAAAAATGGCTGACTTTATCTTTAAAATTCAGATATTGTGGCAGCGCTTGTGGCTCATCGAGTAGGGCACCGGCCCCATTTACCGAAGGCGGTGGGTTCAAACCCGGCCTCTGCCAAACTACAAAGCAAAAACAGCCGGGCGTTGTGGTGGGCGCCTGTAGTCCCAGCTCTATTCGGGAGGCTGAGGCTTATAATAAACGAAGAGAATCACCTAAGACCATGATTTGGAGGTTGCTGTGAGCTGTGTGACGCCACAGCACTCTACCAAGGGCGATAAAGTGAGACTCTGTCTCTACAAAAAAAAAAAAATCAGATATTGTACCTTGGTATGTAGGTTAAGTATGAAATGTCTGATTTCCTAAAGTACTAAGTTTGACAGTTGGATGTCTCTGACATTTTACTTGAACAATTCTTATTTTATTTTATTGTGAAGGCATGTCTTCATTGTTACAGATACACGTTTTGACTTGTGATTATCTTTCTAATTTCTTTTAGAGCAATTTCTGCAAAACCATGGATAAGTCAAAAATTCATGTTATTTTCAAATATGAGTCCCATTGTAAATCAGTGCAGCACAAATAGCTCAAAACACGTAATATCAACAAAATGTTTGGGAATGATGTGGGTAGTGAATGCCCAGTATGTTTATGATTTAAGAAGTTCCTTCCATTCTGGTTATTTTAATATTCAAAATAAGCTCTGGGGGTGACCTAAGACCATGATGGATAATGATGAGCTGAACGCTGTAGTGGAAGTGAGTGCTTGTCAACCCGTGTGTGACTTAGCCGCCAGGTTTGACATTACTGTTCCAACAGTATCTAATTATTTGGAATAAGTCAGCAAGGTAAAGACACTGGATAGATGGGTTCTACAGGGATTAAATGAATGTCCGAGGAGAAATTGTCTCAAAGGTTGACTTTCTTTGCTGTCCCAACATAAAGATGAACCATGTCTACACTTATGGATATATGTGTTGAAAAATTGATTATTCTTGACAATTCCAAGCATTCTACACAATAGACAGATAAAAGATGAAGTGCTGATACACAGTCCAAAACTGAACACTTACCAAAAAAAACTAAACAGTGTCTGTTTGGTGGTCCTGTGCTGGTGTTATCCACTATAGCTTTGTGGAATCTGGTCGGTTGATTACAGCAGATGTCTGCTGCAACCAATTGGATGAAATAATGAGGATACTTGGTGATCAAGCAGTCAAGATTCTTCAGTAGAAACAGGCCAATCCTTTTGTTAGACACCACTTGACCACATGTTGTGCAAACAACAGTGCTCAAACTACACAAGCTAGATTTAGAAACTCTTTGTTATCTACAGTAGTCACCAGACTTTATACCAACTGAGGGCCATTTCTTCCAGCCTTTGACTACATCTTTTAAGGAAAGATGTTCAATTCTCAACAAGCTGAGGATACCACCTTTTGCAATGTCATTGCTCTCCAGGCTTCTTTGCTGCTGGCATAAACAAGTTACTATTAAGATAGCAAAATTGTGTGCATAGTTCATATGCTCATACTTTGATTAATGGCTCTGCTTCTTGTTTGAGATATAATAAACTAAACTTTTGATTTCGAATTGTGCATTTCATATTTAATAATAATTAAGTGTGAATCTTTCCTTCAAAACCACTCCACACGTTAATCTTGCTCAGATCTTTGAGCTAACTCAGGCTTTTTGGGAGGTAAGGGGTGATACCATTTCTAATTATAGGATTCCATTATATAGGAACACTTTTTTTAGAATTGGTGCTCCCATACATGTTGTTGTTTCTCTTACTTAGGTCTGGAATCACTCAGACCTGTATCCTCAGCCTCTAGATCCACTTTCAGTGCCTCACAGATTTTCACCTTTTGTAACTCCTGAAGTGTTTGTCTTATTCCAGTAGTGTGTTTTTATGGCTATTTTAGGGATCCAAATGTAGTTTTTCATAATATTTAAATGTCTGTGTTCTCCTAGGGCTTTTTATTTCTTTCCACTCCTTTTTCTGAAGGTGACTACATAGTCTAGGATGCATGGTGCCGTCATTCATCTTCTGTCTGTCCTTACATTCTGAGCATTAAAGTGGATATAGGTAAGGAAGTTGATGGAGGTTTTTAGTGGCGCATATCTCTGGGTGACTTAGAAAGTGGCATCCTTGTAGTAATCAGGTGGCTTAACCCTAGTTCTCGAGACTTTTGCTTCAGATGCTACAGTCCCAAACTTAGGACCAGGGTGAAAGGAATGAACATGAGTGCCATCCTGTCATCTTTTTGACATTCTTATAGTTCATTTTCTCACAAAGTAGAACTGGCATCCCTGGGGTTTGTGTCTTTTATTTTTATATTTTCTTCCTCTGACCCTATCACCTCCGTTTAGTATGCTAATAAACGAGCTTCACTTATATTAAGCTATAAATGAACGGAAACGTCTATCAGCATCATGGCTAGAGTCCCAGTCCTATAGAGAAGAGGTGTGGCTACATTAAGGGAGCTGTTCTTTCTCTCAGTGCTGACAATCAGCAGGTTTTTGAAATTGCAAGGTGAAAGCGAAAGCAGTGGTACAGATAACAGGTCACCTGTGGAATCTCTTCCCAGAAACATCTTCAGGATAGGGTGGAACTTGGATATACTGCTTAATTTGAAGATCTGTTTTGTTTCAATGAGTCAAACAAGTAAACAGAGCAGACTCTATTTCCCTGTGGTGGTATAAGGGGAATTCCTAAAGAAGAGCATTTACAAGAATCATAACTCTAATTCACAAAACAAATCCCCTTAAATACTCTAGCTAAATGCAAATGATTATTGATAATGACCTTTTCCTCAAATAGTTTGTAGTGTTTGAAGCAAAGTGAAATTTAAAAAATGTAATGAAGGAGGTTACAGTTTTATTGTTTTAGTAGCTCACATATAAATAATGTAGATGTTTGATTTTTGTTTCTCTGCAAAAGCCTAAGATAATTTAGACCTTTATATAAGCAAATTAGGTAATTATAGAAGCAAGAAGGTAATAGCTTTCAGAAAGAAGAAAAGTTAAAAGTGGGAAAGCAGAGTTGAGAAGATTAACCCTTTGGGTTGGGTGCAATGGCTTATGCTTATAATCCTAGCACTCTGGGAGGCTATGGTGGGTGGGTTGCTTGAGCCTAAACAAGCTCCGTCTCTACTAGAAAAAGAAGAATTAGCCAGACATTGTGGCACTGGTAGTTCCAACTATTCTGAAGGCTGAGGGTAGCTTGATCCCAAGAGAAAAGTTGCTGTAAGCTACAATGACACTGTGGCACTCTACCCAGGGTGACAGAGTAAGACTCTATCTCAAAAAAAAAAAGATTAACCCTTTGAAGCATTATGTTAAAGGAAGGCAAATACAGTGTTTTTCAGAAATGAAACTCCTGCAGAGAATAATTTTCCATCATTTATTTTTGTCCCAGGTGATTTTCTTTGGCCTTCCCAAGTAATCTAACTTCATTATATCAGCTTATAAGTGACTTGATAAGATTACAAAAGCTGAAACTGTAATTTGCCTACAATATTTAGTCACATATTTCTTTAATATCTTCCATACTGAAATTTGAAAACCGTGGAAAAGCTAAAAAAGATTATATCCCAAAAGTTTTTATTAATATTATTTTGCTTTATTTTATGTTTGTCCTGTGTACTTTTAAGGATATTTGACTTTATGATAAAAAGATATACAGTGAGATAAAGCCATTTAAAAGACAAAGAGAAGACTAAAAACAGTAGGAAGAGAGTAAGGAGGAACTTCTAAGGCCTGAATTGTGTGTCACATTCAAATCTAAGTACAAGCTTCTTTCTAAATAATTTCTTGTAGTGAACAAAAGCATTTCACAATGTATTTTCTTCATCAGTACAAAGTAGACTCAAGTTGGGAACACGTGTCTTTTTGTAGTTAGCTGTGTTGTTCCAGTCCATGTAATGCTCCTGTACACCAAGAAAGTCACGTTTGGGATGATATCTTTTCGTACAGCATGCAATTTTATTCCAGTATACCGTAACTTATTCCTCAATTTGAGTCTTCTTACAGTGGACAAAGTAAAGATACGTAGTAATAGCTCAAAAATATAGAAATGCTTGGTTTTTTGGGCTTTTTTCTAAATAAGGAAAAATGATCTTTATTCCATGCAGTTAATATTTGAAAAATCATGTCAGTCTTCCTAAAGCCCTTCTATCTCTGCCACCTCTGAATTTATTCTCTTTTTATTTAATCTTTCCCTTTATGCCAGATGTTCTAGTGATTAGAAGTCACTTGGCTCTTTTATATTGCTTTCTTCGAGGAACCTACTGATCTCTGAATTCTAATAGCCATTAGCTTCTTTTCAAAAGATAATTTAATTTTGCAACATAATTTTACATTGTTAAACAATTCCCTATTGAAATTTTCAACCCTTGTTTTCTATGTCAGTGCTCTGTCTAAGCCTCTTGCAATCTTTAGTATCTTTCTTACTTAGCTCTTCTTTTTTATACCTGCAACTTAAATATCAATAATCCAACGTTCATTTCTTGACCATATCTCACTGTCTTTAATGGACTATTCTTTCCCCTATGCATCATCTTTGAATTTTTTTTCCCTTCTCCCTTTCAAATCCTTTCTTCTGTAGCTCCCTACAAGTTAATTCTGTCTTCTATAAATGTTGAAATTCTCTCTTCACATTACTTGATTGATAATTCACTTCCTCCTTGTCTCTTGTATAAAAACTGCAGTTGCCTTCAATTAGGTTTTCCTGCCTTTATCTTTTCATAAGTCTCTTTGCCACTAACTACAACCTAGGTATATGACTTCTCATTTTCTGTCAGTATGCCATGATCTTCCTACACTGCTCATGCTATACCCCTTAACTGGAATGCCCTTCTCTTATCCTATCAACTCTCACACACGTTAAACATTCTTTTTAATACTTTCCCTTGTTTTTGTAGGTACAGTAACTCATTCTCTGTTATTATTTTTTTTTTTTTTGCTGCATTTTTTTCATTAGATTAGTATGACCATATAGTTTCCCTAGTTTCAGTAGAAATTTGGGGTTAATAAAGATTTTTTAATCATTGTGTTTATTGTGTTAATGTAAAAGGATAAGAAGAAAATCAGTAGACTAAATATGATTTTGATTTTACTGTTCTATGAATAAGACCAACATCTGTTTAATAAAAAATTATTATTGAAGTTAATAAAGGTATATAACCCCTTATGGCTTTGATTATATTTAGATTTTAACTGCATTATTTCTCAATTTTTTGATATTTTTTTCTGTAGTGTCTTTCAGAAGATAGAAGCATACGAGAAGTACTACAGAAGCATTTCAATGTCAGCAAAAGCCTGCGGTCACTACACATGCTATTGGTTTGTATTGTTTTATCACTTTTTCCTTTCACCAGATAATTAAGCTTTGATGGGGATTGATTAAACCTATAGATAAATTTTGAGAGACTCGACATGCTTACTACATGGAGTGTTCTAATCTATGAATGTTGTACATAGTTTCCTTCCTTGTTTGATTACTTTGATCTATATTTTATAATTGTCACTACCCAGATCCTATAATTATTTAAAGTGTATACCTAAGTATTTAATTTTCTTTGGAGCAGTTTTAAATATTGTCTTTTAATTTTGGTTTCAAAATTGTTAGAATTATGAAAATGTGATAGACTTTTGTGTATTGATTTTATATTCTATCACTTTCCTAAACTTATTTTTATAGATTTCTTGGGATTTTCTGTGCACACAATTATATTTTCCAAAAATAGAGAAATTTTTATTTTCTGATTTCCAAACTGCATACCTTTTCTTTCTTTTTCTTGCCTTATTCCAATGGCTAGAATTTCTAGGACTATGATGAATTAAACTACTAGTGAAAATGGACATTCATTCTTGTTCCCAATATTAAGATGAAAGCAGTTTAGTTTGGGGTTAGCTGTAGGATTTTTATACATGCTCATTACCAAAGCAAGGTAATCTCCTTAATCTCCTTGTATTTCTAACTTACTAAGAGTTTCTTATGAACGAATGTCAGGTCCTTATTCTGAATCAGTTGATATGATCATATGGTTTCTCTTTAGCCTGTTGATATGTTGGGTCACATTGAGTTCTGATTGTTGAACCAGCTTTGCAGCCCTAGAATAAATTCCTACCTATTTATGGAGGGATTTATTTGTATCTTTAGCTTAAACAGTATCAATCAAGAGGTAATTAGTTCTGTGAATATTAAAGAACTATTTCACTGAGCATATTTGGTATTAGTCTAATAGTTCTAGAAAACTGTATATGGCAAATAACCTTTCAAAGAGAAATTGGGTTTCATGAGTTTCTTGGTCACTTTCAATAACAGAATAATAGTAGTAATAATAGCAGCTACCATCTGTTGACCACCTCATGAGCCAGGGACTGTAGTTACTTTACCAACATTATATCCTTTGTGATAATCTTATTTTTACACCTTTTTGAAGAAACTGAGGTTTCTTGAGGTTAAATAACTTACCCAAGGTTACAACTAGTAGATGGCAAAAAGTCAAGGCTGAATCTAAGGCTCTTTATCTTGATGAAACTTGGAGAGTAAGAGGTTTTTTAGAGTAGGAATACATTTCGAGCACATTATTCTAGAACAATATTTCTATCTTAGTATTATTAACATGAACAACCATTGTTCTAGTTTTCCGTTACATTTTTAATTCACGATAATTATATAGTGACTTGTTTTTTGTCAGTAAGATTTATTTTGGTGGGTTGCGTGCTTATAGCTTGTTCCTTTATTATCTTTGTATTTTCATGGAAGCTCTTTATACATTATGGATTTATAATCCCCCCAATAACCAAGTAAATGTGGATAAATGCTTCAAATAAGTTATATTTTCTGCTGGTCTGGTGGGTATCAACGGTTCTAAGTCTGATGGTATAGTCTCTGACTATTAAACTTTATTGCTGCTGGCAGTAGAAATATGTATAATGTTTTGAAGGCCAGTGGGGCAAATTGGGTAACTAGAGAGATTCAGATGCATAGGAAGACATGTACAGGATTGCTTATTGCAGACTTGTTTATAATTGTAAAACAAAAGGAAATGACAGCTGCCCATCAGTAGGAAATGAATAATTTTGGGCATATGGAAAGGAATACAACAGAAAAAAATGAATATAATTGACATCTCAGAATGGATAAATCTAGTAGTAGATGTTTATTAAAAAGAGAATTATGAAAGTACAATATATTATTTATATAAAACTTTAAAATTACTCCGTTTTGTCTAGGGGTGCATACATATATATGTAGTAGAAGTGTAAAGTGTAAGTATAAAGACATGCAAGGTTATTTTATTTGAGAAAGAGTGTAGTCCAGTCAGGGGAGGAGACAGAGGCTACAACTATAAAGGTTTTATTTCTTAAGCTGGGAAAGTGGTCATGGATCTTTAATATATTATTCTCTGTTGCTTTTCTGTGTGTTAAAAAATAGTTCATAATAAAAGGAAAAAGACAAGGGAGAGAAAGGAAAGGAGTACTAGCTACCTGAGTAGAAGAATGAAGGACACAGATTCCCAAACTCCTTTATTAAACTAATGCACCTGCATCCTGATGAAGGTCGCGGAGGAGAAAGTTTTCTAGAATAAGTATTTCCCACATACTGCACAGTTCATACTTATACTAAAAATTTATTTCTCTGAAATTGAAATTTAATCAGATATCATACAGTTTTATCTGCTACCCCTAAAGGACTAAGTTTAACTTGTACAAAAATACAAATCAAGGTGGAAAAAAAAAGCTTCACATATTTGAGCGGCAGCCCTGGTCCAGAGCTGTGTTAGTTTGGGGGAAATTAAATGAACAGCACATGGATAGTTTTTAAATATCTTTGAAAACATGGACTGTGTTTTCAAAGACAGTTGTTTCTGGGTATAAATTTGTTGTCCTTTTCTTTTTTGTACAATTGAACATAAAGTAGCTGATTTCTATCTTACACTCACCTTGACTAGTTGAAAAAAATGAACATAAGGCTGGGATCTCCCTTTTTGGGTTGAGGTTTTGCTTAGTATTCTTATTTTTAGTTTTCTTCTCCTTGCCCTCCCTCCTCCTTTCTTAAATGATGTTCTTTTGAGGAATCAGGAAACAAGATAGGCAACTGAGAAGGGAGAGCACCAGCATTTGCTGTGCTTTACATGTAGAGAGATAAGTGGCATAAGTATTGAAATATATACTATTTTAATAGAGCTGAATTTGACAATACCTTTACTTCTAGTGCTCAAGTAAATGTGTAATTGTTTTTCTGAATCTCAATTCCCCAGATGTTTGCTTTAAATCGAGTGACAGCATCACACCCATTTCTGAGTGCTACAGATCTAATGGAGGCAAACCAGCTCTGTAGCATGGACTCTAAAGCAAATATTGTACATGGTGAGAAACCTGCTTTTTTAGTTTTTTGTCTAATTGTGGTTTTTAAAAGTTTGATTTTAGATAATGGGATTTTTTTGAAAATTACAATTAACATAGGGCTTTATATACAGAATACTTTTCTATGCACATAGCCTGCAACTCACTCACTGCCTTTTAAAGGAGTGTTACCTTTTATAGTTAAGGAGACTTGATGTCGGCCTCCCTTGCCACATTGGAAATCCAGGTTGTGCTGTATTGCTGATGTTTTCATGGCACCAAGTACTACTGAAAAGAACTCATTGGCTTTTAGCCATTTGAGTTGTACGATCCCTTTGGACAATCTGAGTGATTTTTCCAGGCAAAAATGCACACATAAGGCTAAGCACAGTGGCTCTTGCTTGTAATCCTAGCACTCTGGGAAGCCGAGGCAGGTGATTTGCTTGAGCTCAGGAGTTGAAGGCTAGTCTGAGCAAGAGCAAGACCTCATCTTTAAAAAAAAAATAGTTGGGCATTGTGGTGGGCATCTGTAGTCCCAGTTACTCAGGAGACTGAGGCAGGAGGATCACTTGAGCCGAAGAGGTTGAGGTTGCTATGAGCTATGAAGTCTTAGCACTCTACCCAGGGCAACAAAATGAGCCTCTGCCTCCAACAACAACAAAAAAAAAACCCAGCACACATAATCTTGGGTATCATTTCCAGGTGCTTGAGGATTCTCTTGGATATATCCCATCTATGCAGTTTTGTTTATTGTTTACTATGAGCCATATGGTATAACATCTCTGTAAGTTTTAAGAGGTCCTGCAGGTATGAAACACTGAGCTCAGGAAGGTTAAGTAACCTAAGTTGGTATAGACAACAGTGATTGAAACACATTTGGATCTACAGGAATCAACCTCCTTCACCCTGCAAAACCATGATCTTCTATTCTTTTTCTCTTTGGAGAACATTTATTTCAATCTTATGTGTCATTAAAGTAAAACTCATTGGTTTTGTCCTTTTTACTGTAGGTCTCTCAGTCTTGGAAATCTGTCTTATTATAGCAATGAAACATTTAAATGACATCTATGAAGAGGAGCCATTTAATTTTCAAATGGTCTATAATGGTAAGCTGAGGCTTTGGTAGTTTCTTTCTGACTCTGTCCTCCTGCTTATTTGAGGAACTAATGTTATCATTGCTTTCTGTGCAGAGTTTCAGAAGTTTGTTCAAAGGAAAGCCCATTCTGTTTACAATTTTGAGAAACCTGTTGTCATGAAGGTAAGATTTAGTTCGCTTTTATTTTTCTGTAGATAAGTATATTTTTTATATCGAATTTCATTATATATACCTAAGTTATATTTCCATTAATTTTTTAAATGGATTTTTTTCAAAACAGACAAAATATCTAAAAATGAAATATTTGAATAAAACTGAGCAAGCAGCCAATTCTGTTTTTACAGTTTATGGAGGTATACTGCCCTCTGCTGTCTATTCATAGCATTTGCATGCTGAAAAGAATTTAGTGCCACAGTCTGTCAAACCCATTGATACAACCCTATCTGTTTCCTACACAAGGGTTGGTTTTCTAATCTCAGCAGTAAAAAGAGACAAAAATGCAGGTTAACACATTAAAGGACAAAAATCTCATTGGCCCGTAGGAGTATATAGAGAAGGTATGGGGACTAGTGAGGCATGAATTTTAAAAGTTGAGGACTTTTATTTTAGGGTACTATTGTCCACTAGAAAGACACTTGAAGCCACATAATGTAATTTCAGATTTTCTAGTAGCCATACAAAAGTAAAATTAATTTTAACTATATTTAACTCAATATTTTAAGTATATTTGGAATGATTTCAAAATGTAAAATCTTTTCTGCTATAAATGTTATGGAACTGAACAAGTATTTCCAAATGTGTATTTACTGAATTGAGATGTGTTATAAATACACATCTAATTTCAAAGACTTAATACAAAAGAAAGTAAAGGAAAATACTTCATTATAACATCTTATATTTATTGTAGATTATAAGTGGATCCAGTATTAGTTTTTAATTTTGAATTTAACTAAAATTAGGTAAAATAAAGGATTAAATTACACATTTCAAGTGTTTAATAGCCTGGTATGGACAGTGCAGTTCCAGATTTTATGGGGAGAAACTTTTTATTAAAGCAGTGGACCCCTGAATTCTTAGGTATCCATACAGGCCATACTAGTCAGAATTTTATTACTTGTACCAATGAATAAAGTAGAAATACAGAGCACTATCAGTTTTTCAAAGAAACAAAATAAGTGTTTAACGTCCTGAAGGTTTCTTCCCCAGTTCCATGTCTGTCTGATAGTCATAGTTTGTGGGAGTTGTGTAAATGGAAAGGTTATCTAACCATTTAAATTCTTGTGACTTCTTCATAGCTTCTCATGCCAATATTTTCAATAAGGGAGTATTTTGCTGCCTAGAAATTTCCTTAATTTCATTCGGCCCCAACACTTACAGCCTCCAGTATTTTCTCATTTGTAAATGAATGGCATCTGAGCTTTTTTCCTTTTCATCAGAATATTTATAATACATAGAGAATACACTGTAGGCCAGTGATGTTTTTCACCGTGGCTATAAGAATGCTCAGGAATGTATTTTAGTGTATCACTATTTAATTGTTAACATGCCTCAATGTAATAGTTTTTTTGTTTATTGGCTTTGGTATATTTAGGTATGTTTTTAGGATATGGAAAAAACAATCAAATTTAGAAAAAACATAATATATGAATATTAGGGATAAGGGGAAGCAGACAGTAAAGAGCCTTATTATAATGAGGAGCTTGTTGATAGGTTGTGACAGTCTCAGTCATTCTTCTTAGAGGAATAGGAGCCTGTCTTTCCTCTTTCATGCCCCTACTATGCTTGCTCAATTACAGAATCAGTTGAATAGTTCCAGTTTTCTCAGAGGTCTTTTTCTGCCTGCCCTTTTGTTAACAGCTGTGTTAAACTTACATAGCAAAGTCTTACAGAGGTAGAGACAAAATGTAAGTGCAAATTTGAGTAACCTAAGTAATCATTCAGGCGGTCTTACGTCTTACCTGATTCTTAGAGAACAGAAACCTCTTTGTTAAAACTGTCTTAAAATGAGGTTAGGAAGAAAACAATATTGTGCAGACTGAATTAACATTTGCGCTGTTTGCATCCAACAGTGCATGAACAGATGACTCTACAGTTTTACTTAATAAGTTTTTATGCAGTAGATAGAGTTGTTTTTCAGCCTTGTTGATTTCTATTACGTTTTGTTTCTAGCACTCTGTTCTACAACTGACCAAAACTGTAACTGTATTGTGGGTTAACTTGTCACTTTCTTCCCCTGTGCCACCTAAACTATTTCTTTCATCTTTCAGGCTTTTGAACATTTACAACAATTAGAGTTAATAAAGCCCATGGAAAGAACTTCAGGAAATTCACAGAGAGAATACCAGCTGATGAAACTACTTTTGGATAATACCCAAATTATGAATGCTCTGCAGAAATACCCCAGCTGTCCTACAGATGTTAGGCAGTGGGCAACATCCTCACTAAGCTGGTTCTGAGTATAACCAGTGACTTCAGTTTTGGCATTTTAGGCATACTTCTAGAGAATGAAAAACTATTATCCCTTAACTTTATGTGTTATTACATTTTCTAATTTTTATAAACATTTTTGTATTTATGGGAGATTCTCATGTGCACTGTCTTGGCAGTGTCTTGCCTTTGAGTCTACCAGTTACACAATTTATAAATTCGTATATTGATTTTGGTTATGTTC
>CAUYON010136427.1:0-31925 GCA_963573935.1 Arctocebus calabarensis
TTATATAGTGATCAAGAAAATGCCATGAAGGCTAACTGTAACAGTACGATCAAAACATTTCTGAATGTATATGAATCGTGCCCTATGATTGCACCAATGTACAGAATTATGATTCAATAAAATTATAAAAAAAAAAATTTCCTATAAGGAAATGACAGCAGGCATTGGCCCAAGAACCAAAGCAGTGATGCATTTAGTTCTGTGTGCCATGCTAGAAGCAGCTTAGGATTGCGGGCGGGCACCCCACAGAATAAAGAAAGATCCAAAGCAGTCAGGAGGCCAGTGTTCTTGAAGAAGCTTCTTCTAATGATTACACATAGCACCTTTAATCATGTTCCTCTGTGTCTGCACAGGGGATAGATATTTCACTAGTACTTCTCTGTCAAGTCCTTTATCCTCCAGATATGGTCTATTATATATTTACTAGTCTATATCCACCTCTAGACTGTAAGACCTGATGGCATATCTGTTTATCTTTTCCATCATTGTCTTTCCAACACTTAGACCACTGCTTGTCCCATAGAAGGTGCTAAATAAATATTTATTGAAAATGAATAGGATTTTAAAATTCAGAAAACAAGCAAGCGGAAAATATGGGAAAGAAATCATGTGTAAACCAAGATAAAACGTGTACAAAGTGCATGCCAGATAGTCATGTAATATTGTTAGAGGGGGTGCTGCAAATCTCTCTCTGAACTTCCTAGCAAAGCAAAGAAAAAAATCAGTTGTAAAATGTATAATGTCTATAGGATTTAAAGAGAAAAGTTGCTCACAGAACTCAATGTTGCTCATGCAACTATCATTGTGTTAACAGAAGAGGAATGTCTCATGGATCTGCAGAATTACTGGCTAGACCATAGACAATGGTTACCATGGTATCTCTGTAATAGATGTAACAGTGGGTGCTATCAGGCTATTTTTTATAAACTCCTTCAAGATAGGTCAATTACATACTATAAATTTAAAGTAATTCTTTGAACAGGAGACCAGTGTAAAGTAGCCAAGTGTTCATAATGCTGATGACTTGGCTTGATCCAAGCATTAAAATTGGAATACCTATAACAAGGTGTGGCCTTAGACATAAGAGTATCCCTTCTAATTTTATTTAAAACAAAGAGTTCTGTCCTCAAGTACATTTGAGAACTCCTGCATACTCAGATCCTTCTTTGGGATGTACATTACAATGTATTTACATGTACATTAACATAGACTAAATGCTTTGAAGTCCTTCAATAAAGAAACTTTTTCTAATCTAGAGTTTTACCAAAACAATTTATTCTTTTTATCATATATGTGTAATACCTATTTATATTTCAAGGAAACTTAAGGATGACACTTTGGAAACAAACAATCATCTAGGGAAATTATGGGCTGTGTATCTTCAGGCAACATCACATGAGGGGTTCTCGAGAAGAATCTGCACAGAGGATTTCATGTTATTCTCTCTGGCAAGACTTAGAGTGCAGATATGCTGGGCTGTCAAGTACAAATGGACACTTTGCTCTGACATGCAAAGCAAATAGCAGGTCACCTTTGGAAAATGAAGGCTCTTAATCAAACTTTGTACCCATAGGCTTCCCAAAAGAGAACCCTGAGGCAGAGCAAGTATTACGTTAGGAAACAGTCCTGACTCCAGTCTGCTTTAACCAGTGATACAATCTGAATCAATTTAGTAGAAAACAATCTAAAAATCTATGCTGGTCTGAACTATAGCATTTGAGTTTTTCCTAAGAACTTCTAGACGCTTCTAGAAGTGTGAGGAACACACTGTTATTATTGTGGAAAGTAACGTGGATGACTATCTTAACCAGTGACTACCATCTGTAAGTTAATGTGCTAACAACCCAGGCTTTTCTGCTTTCTCCATTACATTTAAGACTTAAATCACTAGGTTATAGAAACCATACATTTGTCCCTTCTATCTGGGCAGGCATGCTTCTGATAAACAACAATGGGAAAAGATAATTTCCATGACAAGAGGGAGGAGAAATAAAGTCTGTGTCCTGGATATTCTATACTTTTACCAGATGAAGACTTACTTCCCCCTATGTAGTATGCCAGAAAACTCTCAGCTAAACGAGGAAGTAGGAAAACACACAACCCAAATGTGCAAAATGGGATTGAGCCCTTAAGAAAATGAGGAACCAGGAAAACACACAGCCCAAAAGGCAAAATGGAATAGAACCCTTAAGAAAGAGGGGGAAGGGCTTGACACCTGTGGCTCGACGAGCTAAGGCGCCAGCCATGTACAGCTGAGCTGGCGGGTTCGAATCCGGCCCGGGCCCGCCAAACAACAATGACGGCTGCAACCAAAAAATGGCCGGGCGTTGTGGCGGGCGCCTGTGGTCCCAGCTACTTGGGAGACAGAGGCAGGAGACTCGCTTGAGCCCAGGAATAGGAGGTTACTATGAGCTGTGCCACAGCACTCTATCTAGGGTGACAGCTTTATACTCTTTCTCAAAAAAAAAAAAAAAAAAAAGAAAGAAAAGAAAAGGAAAAAGAAAGAGGGGGAACACCCAACCTTTGTTACTAATCTCTTTTAAATCTCTAAAATATTTTCAAAGTCTTTGGGTTTTATAGAATCAAAAAAGAGAAATCATAATATAAAAGTATCAGATAAGCGTGTTAAAAACATTTTACATTTCATTCTGGAGTTCATTATATTTTTGGCAGCAAATTTATCTTCCTAATTATGTTTTACTTAGGTTGAAATTAATTTTAATTGGTATTTCCTGTGAACACATTGAGTAGGAAGCAGACAAGCCTGCCTGAGATTAAAAATTGACCTTGAATAATCCATAATTCATACTCAATCTGGTGATGTCATCCATGCCCTAATTTTACCTGTACCTGATGCTCTGAGTGCTTCCAAATTAACATCTGTTCTCAACTTCCCTCCTGAGCAATGCGATGCACCCAAGCAGACTCTTGGGCCACTTTACCTACATGTGGACATGCGATGTGAGTTCCTTCTGGCCAGTTTTTACCTATTCCCTGCTCCCTATGACCCCAACCTCAATGATCACATCCACCTTCCATCTAACTACCCAAGTCAAAATCTGGAAGCCAGTCCAGATTCTTCATTCTCACTCACCACCTTTCTTGGGACTAAAATCCAAATTCCTTTGCATGACATCGAAGGGTCCTTGGAATCTAGCCTAGTGTCTCCAAAGAAGACCCTGTTGACAATTTGGGCACAAAAATTTTTCTCTGTACAGGATTATACTTCTCCTTTCTAGTCTTACCCATTAAATGTCAGTAACAATCCCTATTTATCAAGACAACTGGGAAACAAACCAAAAAGATCTTCCCATTTCCTGACTCTTCTTGTGAGGTGACACTGCGTCTAGCTGAAAATCACAAGTCCAGCTGTGCCTGTCTTTTAGCGTGGAGGCCCAGTACATCCCTTCAGCTTCTTGGCTTTCCAGCCACAGCACTGATTCGCTCTTCCTGTGTTTGCTGTGCTCTCTCAGGCCAAACCTCTGTGCTTTGCACATGCTGCTACCTTGTCTGGAATACGCTTCTCCCAGCCTCTCCTTACTGAGGGTGATGGCTAATTTTCTGAGTGCTAAAGGATGCCCAAAAAGCTGGCAAAATGTTATTTCTGGGCATGTCTATGAGGTGTCCCTGGGAGAAGTTAGCATTGGAATCAGTAGATGGAGTCAAGAAAATCACCCTTGCCTCGTGGGGGAGCCTCATCCAATCTGTTGAGATCCCAAATGGAACGAAAAACAGAGGAAGGGCACGTTTTATCTCTTCATGAGCAGAGACATCCATCTTCTCCTGCCCTTGGACGTCAGCGCTCTTGGCCCTCAGGCTTTCAGACCCTGGGATTTACACCAGCAGCACTCCATTCTCAGTGGGGACTTGAACTGGGAGTTAGCCCCCTGGATCTCAGACCTTCAGACCAGGACCGAATTATGCCATCAGGCTTCCTGGTTCTAATTCCATGCGAAATGAACTTGGTGTAATCCTACACAAACCTCCAAGTGTGAAGGCCACATTATTGTGTGCCATAGGTGTAAGAGAAAACAATGCCCTTTTCTTTCTCTCTCCTGGTATGGTTAGTAAATTTGGCTAAGTAATGGGAAGAGGCGGTAAGGAAGTAGAGGAGGGGAGGAAGTGGATCAGAGCCTCCCCTGAAAGGAAGGAGGAAGCCCATGCAGGGTTCCCTAGAGCTATTCTACTGCAGGTCTTTCTGCCACCACCTCCTTCTGGGGCTGTGTCCCACCTGGCTGTTTGCTTCAGCTCAGAGCACTCTCCAGGGATCCTACAGTTTTGCAACTCCCAGGAGCATCTAAAAGCTGGTGGGGCTTCATCCCAGTCAGGGCTGCAGGCCACTTCCCTCAAAAGAGCATCTGCTGTTTCAGTTTATTTTCACCAAACTGAAGGGGGACATGAAAGTAGCATAATGCTGAATGCTTGCCCCGTAGCAGTTACAGTTTGGCTAGTGGTGTGGAATAGAGCACAGATCACAAGCCAGGGCCGTGTAAAGTTAATGAAAGCAGCATAGGCAGGCCAAGCCAGCCTGCAATGTGAAACAAAGTTAATCATAGGAAGGTGTCCTTGCGAGCCTGAATTTTGAGTCATCTTGGTTTGGAGGGGGATTCAGATGGGAGCCATGACACAGAGCAGCTCTTTCTGGAATGGAGTCAAAATGGGCTCTGGAAATACAGCTCCAGCTCTGCTGGCTACAGCCATCCAAGTTCTAGGCAGAAATGGGAAGGGTAGGTCTCATCCAGTGTTGACCGTGAATACTGATTGGGTGTGGGGGGGGTGTACCTTGAGAAGCAATAAAAACAGCAGTCATTGTGGAGTTAGAAGGCCATTCAGGCTCTACAAGTTTAGATTTAAAATGCTTGACCCTAGGGACACCCTAGAAGTTCTTGAGAGAGAAGTAACATTATCCAAAGAAGCCTATTCTAATAACCGTGTCCAGTGGGTTGAAGAGGACAGAAACATGTGTGGGGCAGTGGGAAGGGCATCAGCTCACGGGGTGTCTCTGTAAGCCCAGGAGCCCTGACCCGACAGCAAGTGTTTGCTGACTTGGGATTAAGCCACAAGCTTAAGCTTTCTGGTTTATTATAGTAGACATCAAGTTTTCAAGTTAAAAAAAAAAAATTGATGCAGTCTATTGATTGATCTCTTGCTTCAAGAAATAGTTCATGGTAGAAAAAGAAAAACCAACAAAGCTGAAATTGTGGCTGCTCAGTGTCACCCATTATGTCAAATAAAAAAATGCTTTTACAGGACTCGGTGTTTGCTAAAGATGGCTGCCAGTACTCTGTCACCCTGCTAAAACAGGACGTTTATCCCGAGGGAATAAATGGCCTTGCCAAAAGGTCAACTGCATAAATGGAGAGAGTTCTACTTTGCTGGAATTAGCAGTATTTCAGTCAAGAATAACATTATTTTAGAAATAAGCCCTGAGCAGCAAATTTACAGATCCGAGAAAGCAATGACTATATTCCACATATGCAATCAACTGTGTGCAGTCCTGTCACTACACTGGGGCATGCAGCTGATTGACACTCAGCAGGGCACAAAAACACACGTGGAGCCAGAGATGTTATGATGAGGCCTCCGGTGCCTGCTTTTGCTTAGACTGATGACTCTCTGCCCTGGCTGGGCATTCTAATCTCACAGGGAGCTTTCCACAGATAGGGGATAAAAGGCTCATGCCTAAATCTGACTCTCTAAGGAAGGAGCCTAAATTTATCTCGGTCTATGTCATCCTTTCAGGTCCCCCGATGACGAGCAGACAGCTGGAATTGGGAGCCACTGGCTTAGACTGTAAAGCTAAAGTAGCCTCCCACAAAAATACCCGTGTGCACTTGCACAGACGCGTGCACGCACATTTCTGAGATAGCCCGTCAAACGTGCCCTTTTTTTCATACAAACAGAAGTGTTTATTCACAGATATTCTGCGACGATTAGGATCTGAGAATCTTTAAATTCTTCAACCCATAGTAAGATCAGTCTCCAGGGTTTTCTTAAACCTGAGTGCTTTTGCAATATAGAGTGATTCCCAAGAACTGCGACACTCTTACAAAGCAGTTTTCCTAAGTAGATGAGTCCTCCCTCGCTGTCTTGTGGGATAACAAGAAGCTCTTTTCCCTCCACTCCTCCTTTTAAAGCCAACTCTTCACGTGCGTTCCATCCTCTACCCTGCACTAGTCTCTGGAATCCACTTTCCTTGTTGATCCCTCTTCCAAGAAATAAGAAATGGGGAGGGGAATAATCTCTGGAGCCTGGGAGGGGAAAAAGAATCAGTCTCCCAGGAATAAAGTCACAGAGGAGCCGCTGAATTCCCCGAGGTAATCTCCACTGAGGCCAAAGCAAAACACAGCGGTGGAGGAAGGGGGGCTAATTCCATTAGCCAGATGCCTTCTTCTAGAATAAACTTCTTGGACTAGTTAGAAAGCGAGGCATCCTCCAAGACTGGTGGCCACAATGAAAACTGAAAATACTGAAAACACTGATGAGTCTGCCACCCCCTACACGGTGGCTGTTCACTTTAATATTATTTATTGAAAAATTCCCCGTGCGTTAGGCTTTCTAGGACACAGAGCTGTGTTCACAAGATAAAGTACACAGATAAGACATGGAGACAGGGACCGGGGGTCTGCGGTACAAAGGTTGAGTGCTTTAGAGGAAAATTTCACGTTCTGGCTTTTAAGTAAATTGACAACACAATTCCTGAAAGAAATGCATCTTGATAGGGCCCTCAGCAGAGAACAGCGAGTTTTTATAAGACAAATTTTGAGGGGGAGAGGAGGGTGTTTATTCAACACTCAACATGGTGTCTTGCGTGTAATAGAACCAGAGAACTATGTGTTAAATTGAAAATTATTTCAGTCTAGTTTGGGGTCATAGCTATGTTTGGTGCTCGGAATATTAGAGCTGCAGGGGCTCTTGATAGTGTGGAACGTCCTGTCCAGAGTTCCAGTTCTTACTCCCTGTAGAAGGGAAGAGCCTCTAGCTGCAAGTTGGGACTCTAGCCGCGAGGCCTTCACACAATCCTGAAGAAGCCCAGGGCCTTGAGGGAGCAAGGTCTGGAACGCTGTAGTCCAGTTTTCACAGGTGAGGAAATCAAATTCGGAGCGGGAGTTGAAGCCAAGTGCTCTTTCCCCTGTGTCAAGGTGAAGTCCTGTTAGAGGGAAACCAGTGCCTGTGGATATTCTAGACGTAGGAGGCTCATGGCGCAGTGAACAGAGTGTGGCTTTGGGGATCAGCCAAAGCTGGGGCCATATGCTCGGATTCATGTTTATTTGCCTTATATTCTTCAGCAAATTACTTATTTATATCTCATAGTAATTTTTCTTTCTTTTTAAAACTTTATGGAGGTATAATTGATAAACAAAAATTATACATTTGATCTATACATCTTGATAAGTTTGGATAAACTCATATACCTCTGATACCATCGCCACAACCAAGGCACTAAATATATTCATCACCTCCAACGATTTTGTCTTGTGTTGTGTGTGTGTTAGTGTGTAGTTTTATTTGATAAGAACACAATGTACTACACAAGATCTTTCCTTTTAGCATATTTTAAAAGTGCGTAATACTGTGTTATTAACTACAGGTACTGTGTTGTACACCAGAGCCCTAGAACTTACTTATCTTGCATAACAGCAATATTATAATTTAGGCAAATGATTTCGTCTCCACTTCATTTTTACTAGGCGGGGATACAATTCATATTTTAGATATTAGCAATAGATGAACGTGCCTGGTATCTGGTTTGGACTCAATATAGGTCAGTGCCCTCTTTCAGGCAGGCAATTGAATATTTGAACATCGAAACAAGAAAGGAGGGGGCGGGTGGGTGAAGAGAGGGTAAGGGGTGGGATCACACTTGAGGTGCATCTTGGAAGGGTCAGGTGAAACCTATTAAATGCAGAACACAAATATTTTCACACAATAAGTGAGAAAATCCCATGAAGTTTATGTCGAACAGGTGGATGAAAATATTTCAGATTGTATATGAAGCCCGCACACTATACCCCATGATTGAACTAATGTACACAGCTACGATTCAATTAAAAAAAAAAAAAGAAAGAAAGAAACAAGACAAGGGACACTGTCACAATAATGGTACAGGATACTACATGCCAGGTTCTACTCTTGGCATGCCACATACATTAACTCATTTAATCTTCAGGACAATGCCGTGCAGTAGGTACTATTTTTTAATCTCCATTTTATAGGAAATAACTCTAAGGGACAGAGTGGTGGAATTACTTGCCCAAGGTCCCAAGCAAGCAAGTAAGGAAGTTAGAATGATAATCCCAGCAATGTGGCGCAGAATCATGCTGTTAATCACCACACCACATCCGCAAAGGTGCAGATGGGAGGCAAGGAAGGGCCCAAGGCAGGTGGAGGTGCGGGTGGAGATGGGGACGGTGCTTGGCTGGCTTGGGTGAAGAACAACAAGCTGACCTGACATTAAAGGGCATCTTTATGTGGACAGAGACATCTAGAGAACAGAGCACCCAGGATTCTAAAGCAGAGCCAACTAAGATCTCTCTCCTGCCCCCAAATATACACACAGTCACGCAGCACGTAAGTAGGGGCCACATACTCAGTGCAGGTCGCAGAAGATGATATTGGAGCACAAAGATTTCGATTGCTTGGCTCGGCGCCTGTGGCTCAATGGGCTAAGGCGCCAGCCACATACACCTGAGCTGATGGGTTTGAATCCAGGCCGGACCCGCCAAACAATGAGGGTTGCCACCAAAAATAGCCGGGAGTTGTGGCAGGCGCCTGTAGTCCCAACTACTTGGGAGGCAGAAGCAGGACACTCACTTGAGCCCAGGAGTTGGAGGTTGCTCTGAGCTGTGATGCCACAGCACTCTATCCAGGGTGACAGCTTGAGGCTCTGTCTTAAAAAAAAAAAATAAATAAATAAAATAAATAAATAAATAAATAAATAAATTTCGATCGCCTAATGACGTCTTGGCCTTCAAAACGTAGTGCAGCGCATTACCTTTCTATTTTGAGATATGTTTGGACACACAAATCTTCACCGTTGGGTTACGGCTGGGCAGTAAGAGGCCTCACAGGTGTGTAGCCTCGGAGCAATCGACCCTCCATGCAGCCTAGTGTGTACTAGGCGCCACCTCCGAGTTCTGAGCAAGAGCATTCTGTGATGTTCACCCAGGGAAAAAACAGCCCAACAATGCGTTTCTCAAAAAGTGCCCATTGTTAAGCAACCACGATTGTGTGGAATAGATATGAAATATATATCCCATATTTCAGTTCCTTGAGCCATTGTATACTGGGCACTTGCCTACCCCTTGGTACGCTGATGGGTTACCTTATTTAATCTTCATGGCAGAATCCTATAAGATAGGGCCGCTATCCAGACCTTAGAAGGTAAAATAACCTGCCCACAGCCACGTGCTTAATAAATAGTGGTGGCTTGTATGTGAAGCAGCCACTCGCTCCACACTGCTTCACACATCCCGTGTATTTTCTCCTTTACTCATTATAAAACTATTTTTCACAACCCTTCTTCACCTCCAGATTACTTTTACTCACTGGCGTAAAAACAATATATAGATGTCAATGGTTGTATATTTCTTCACTCGTGGCCAGTCAGGCTTTTCTTTTAAATTCACAAATGACTTGTTAATACTTTCCTTTTCCAGGGGAGCCTCTCCTAGCAGGCCACAGTCACAAACCTCTTTAAACATGTGACCTTTGCCCTAGCGTCACTCTTTCTTATAGCACCACAGCGGGTCAAATCATCTCCCCTGTCCATAAACAGCTGCACTCGTGGAGTAGAAATGACTATTAAAAAGAGTGGTAGTGACCCCCTGTTGGGAGCTCTAATAGGCTCGGCCAGGGACCAGGGAACCTGACTATCACATCCATACGTGTCCTCTTACCAGGGTCAGCCTCATGGAAACAGGCACAATAATAGCTTCAGACAAAAGCTGGGGATGATATTGAACTGACTGTCCCAGGAGAAACCTTTCTCAGAAGGCCACCACCGTCTTGATTAGGGGCAGCAAGCGCAACAGAAGGAATGGATTTTTTATTTTTTTCATTTCAAAGCTGGTGAAATTAATTCATATATGTTCCTCCAGGGTGTTTTTTTTGTTTGTTTGTTTTTTCCAAACTGAGCCTTTAGTTTGGACACTCAAAGTCAGGGGCTCCTCATCACACAAAAGCCTATTCCTTTTGCCGTGGAGAGTACAGCAGAAAGTCCGCTGTTTGTCATCTGTTTGTCTAAGCGAGGCAGGTGAAATCTCTGCAACCCCAACCCATCTCATGATGTATGTACGATCTCATGGTTCTCACTTGATCAATCAAAGGCCAAGTTTAGGAAAACTGTTTAATAATAAAGCAAGTTATTTGTACGTGGGTTAAAAAGACCATTTTCTTTAAGCTTAGGGTGTTAATGATGATGAAAAATAGAAAACCCCAGTGACATCTCCATTTCTGTGTAACACACAGAGTAATTCTGCAAGAGCATTTTCTATGTGGATCCAGTTTTCTTTCCTGTTGCAATGAATATAATTTTACTTGTTGTGTGTCAAAGTTTATACTCCCGCTTTAAAGCATCTCTTCAACTTTAACAGCATAAGTAAAATCACCCAAGTGTATGGCCTCACTGGTAATATGGCTTTTAAAATGTTTAAACCCTTCTCCTTTATACCCCTTGTCATTAACTGGTAAATTACTAATTTATTTCCTATTAGAATTTATATAGTTTGCAGCAATTAAGAAGAAAGGCATAATTGCTGACAAACCCAGGGCACTATTTAAATCACTTCCTTGTTGACAACATATTTCTCTTTCCTCAAACTGAATGTCACTGAAATCTGATTTGTGCAGAACCCTTGTGGACGAGCATGCTGCACCTGTCACCTGGGCGCTAGCATTCTGCTAAGGATCAATTTACATAACCTCATTTAATGGTTCATAAATCATACCCATTAAGCCCAGCTAACAGGAACCAAGGGTTCTAATTTATGCTGCCTTTCATAGCAGAAAATTGGGAGGCTGGAGCCTGTGGATAAAGAACCCAGGTCTTGCCTTTGATTGTTGATTGTGATGGTAAATGTATGGATGATGAGAACACATTTTCACTTTATTGATTTCCTGCCAAAGCACAGCATGCTTTATTGTGAAAGGGTGCCTTTTGGCAGCAATGCTAAAAGTGGCAGTTGTTTAGGAGCCCTTTGCCAAGATGAGGTCTAAGACAATACAGAGTGGTAAATACTAAAATAATATCAAGCTAAAATGTTATTCTTTAAAAGGAAGAAAAAAAAAAAAGAACCTCTAACCTTTTGGAAATCAGTGACCTTTTCTCCTCAGTAGAACCCCTCCCTCCCAAAGCATGGGAAGCCAAGTATCAGGACAAGATGGCTTTATGAAATGAAAAAACAAAAAAACGAAAAAAACAATGTTTCCATACACTGCCTAAGTCACTTGCCGTTGGTAACGCATGCAAAATAATGCAGATGGCTAGAATCCTTCAGATAATGACATTTCAGCCCGCACGCTCGACTGGGCCAAGTCTGCAGACTCCACATTCTCTTCTGCCACGAACTGCTTTTTGGTTGAAAATCAGAAGCACCATTTTCCTTTCTATTTCATTTTTCCCCTCTAGGTCAAGATATTGTATCCAACTATATATAGTTCTCTGCAAAATGCTATATATAAAAGGTCATCTTCTCACAAGTGCTTGGGCTGGATTTCAAAATAGCAAAAGTGGTCCTAAGATCATTTTCCAGATGAAAAACATCTCTTAAGTATTGCTGAGGCATATTGATTCCCTTCTCTCATCTCAGTTCTGCCCTGTAATGGACAATGTATATTCTCATTTTAGCTTGTTCTCAAAATCTTTGTTAAACATGATGATTTTTTCCCAATAAAATATAGTGCCTTTCCCCCATCTCTGTCCTCAAGGCAGGCTTTTCCGAGACACTTCAACTTTTATTCCAAGTTGAATGTTGCTGTGGCTACTTATTGGACATGGATTACTAACACTGTGGACTCCTCCCAACCCCATCTTTAAATTCTAAACCTGCATGAACAATGCTTGTTGGAGCCAGGCAAGAAACCAGAAACAAGCTTGGCAATTACCTTTACCTACTTTTTCATCCAATGTGAAATGTCTCCTGCTTTGTTACTAGTCCCGCTTCATAAGGGAAAAGCAATGATATGTACCTCTTCCCTGTTATCTGAGAGTGTTTACAGTTAAACAAACTGTATGAACCATGAACAGAATGTAAATGGACATCTGGAGTTTGAGTGAATCCAAAACATTTTACCTCCCCTCTCCTTGCAACAGAGTTGAAGTGTTTCAGAAAAGCCTGCCTTGAGGACAGAGATGGGGGAAAAGGCACTACACTGTATTGGGAAAAAAATCATCATAGGAATCCATTCTATAAAGGTGGGGTTGACCCTGCTCTTCAACCCCATCCAAAGGCCCATAACCCAGGCCTCGACAATATGAGGATAGCCATGCCCCCGGCTGCATGATTAGTTCAGGAATGGACACTGGGTGTGACCCTGGGAGTTGTCTGGAATTGCCATTAGGAAAGATCAGCTCTGTTCTCTGAAGTTATTAATCTGGTAGGGCATAGAGTTGGTTCAAGAAATGGAGGGAGAGTGACAGAACTTTAATAATGTCATTTGGGCCCCTGGGTCCAGCCACAGGTAAACTAGGTGCACCCCTGGACTTGGTAGCTTAGTGAGTCCATAGATCCCTTCCCTTCCCTTTTTTTATTAAGCTTAGATTGAGCTACTCGTCTGTCATTAGAAATCCTAAGAGTTTGATTTAATACACAAAGGACGTCAATATAGATCAATGATATAATTGTATTGGGGTGAAAAGATCAGGTTTCATTCCTGATATTTCCGTTTAATCTCATTCATTTTTAGTTTTCTCATTTGCAAAAAAGAAAGGGCCATACTGAAGGATGTATAAGGGCCTTTCAAAATCTACATTTACTCTTTCATTTAACTAATAATACATTTACTGAGAGTCTATTGGCTGCCACTATATCAGGCCCAGTGCCAGTTGGCTGGAAAGATGCAGAGATGAGCAAAACAGAAACAAAACAAAACAAAAGCATCTTGGCCTCATAAACCTTACATTGCAGTTAGTAGAGGCAGACACACAAATGATAAAGGGTTAACATTTTAAACATTAAATTATCTATTTATCTATTACTGTATGACAAACCTCCCCAAATTTGGTAGCTTAAAACAATAAGCACTTGCTACTGTTCAAAATTCTGTGGGTCAATGATTAGGACTGAGTTCAGTTAGGAGGCTCTTCTGTTGGTCTTGTGATGGAAAGTCATCTTGCAACTTGACTGGGATTGGAGAGTCTAAGATGGTCTCCCTCAAACATCTGGGGCTGTCTGCCTGGCCTCCCTCTTGCTGTGGGCTCTCATCTGTTGGTGCTTGGCTTAGGTGTCTTAGCATAGCTGTGGGAGCATCCCAAGAGATAAAGACAGATGCTGCAAAGTCTCCTGAGGTCTGAAACCTGAAACTCACAAGCAGCTTTTCCATCACCTTCTTTTGGTCCAAACTAACTAGAAAGTCAACTCAGATTCAAGGGGTGGAGTAGATTCCACTTCTTGAATACAAGAGCTGCAAGATACTATGGCCATGTTTTTTCAATTCGCAATGGGTTGAATGGCCAGAGAAGGCCTCATTGAAAAGGTGATATTTGTGTAAAGACCTAATCTCTGTGAGTATCCAGGGGAAGAAAATTGTAAGTGGAGGGAAGAAGTGTAAATACCCGGAGGCAGAAGCAGGAGGAAATGTGGGAAGCAGAGAAAGGAGGCCAGTGTGGTGGAAGGGGCACGGCCTCCTTCAGCGCCCTTTTCTCCTCAGCAGATCCCCTCCCCTCCCAAGGTTTGGGAAGCCAAGAATCAGGCTTCTGATTCTCAGAGAGTAGAAGTGGGCGAGCGCAAAGTGACCATGAAGAACCAGGCCTTGTAGAGGGTTTTAATCTACCTTTGAGTTAAGCAAGGGACCACTGGGGGCTTTTGATCAAAGAAGTAACATCGTTTGACTTACATAGTGGAAAAGGATCACTCTAACTGTTGTGTTTAAATAGATTAAGCTGATCAAGAATGGGGGACAGCTGTTAGGAGACTATTGCAATGACACAGGACAAAGGAAGAGAAGATAGTGACTTGGTCTAGGTGGCAGTGGTAGAGTGATGATGAGTGCTCTGATTCTGGATACACATTAAAGTCAGAACTAACAGAATGTACCGATGTGGTACATGAAAGAAAGAAAACCATCAAGGAGAAAGAGAAAGTGGTGGAAAGAATGGAATGACCAGTCATTGTGAAGGTGAAGACTCTAGGAGGAAGAGGTTTGGGAAGGAGACTGGGAGCTTTGTGGTGGACACGGTGCATTTGAGATGCCTGAGAGTGATACAAACAGTGACGCTGAGTGGACAGTGGCCATTTCATCAGGCTATTATACAGTATTGACATTCTATGCAGATAGATAGATAGATAGATAGATAGATAGATAGATAGATATAGACGTATAGATATAGACATTTAGTAGACTCCTATAAACACAGTAGAGTCTGTGTTTGTTTACATTGGTATTTTCCTGAGGGACACATCCACCTATAGGTTTCCAGGTACGTTTGCCTGTAATTTTTTTAAGTTTTAAAAAATTTTCCAATCTGTTCTAAAAAATCATCAGATTGCTATGTTTTCAATGCCATTCTTTAAAATCAACATTTATTGATTTTTGTCTTTTAAAATATTTCTAGGCAACTATTTTAAACCTAGCCTTAATTTGAAAGAAAAAACAAGGTGAGCCAACAAGGCCCCGTATTATAGAAAACAAACCCGGAGGTCGAGATTTGTGTAACAGATGTAGGTTTTGAGTGCTTATTCTGTTGATAGGCACTGGGCATATGGAAGGGAATAAAAAAGTACCTGATGTAAAGGGCTCACATTTAGTGAAAGAGACAGGTAGGTATAGATTATTGTATAAAATTATTACAGTTACAGTAGAAATATGTGTAAGGAGCACAGAGAAAGGGCACTTGGGAAATGGGCTAGTCGACGAAACTTTCCAAGAAATACGATGACTGAACTGTGAAGGGATAAATGGAAATTGGTGAAGGGCATTCCAGGCATGGAGGACAGCACAACCAAAGGCCAATGCTGAGAAATAACCTGGTGTGTTTGGGAAACTCTAGTTCAATGCATTTGAACCACCGAGTCTGAGACAGGTGGGAGTATGAGGAACAACTTGGGAGGTGGACAGGATGCTCACCGTGGAAGGGCTTCTATGCCCTGGGAAGACCCTGACCCGCAATCTCAAGGTGATGAGGAGACACTGAAGGTTGAAAGAAAATGAATGAAAGGGCAAGATTTATGTCTGGGAAAGACACAGGAAAGTGAGAAGGGCTGCTGCAGGGTGGGGGAGGAGGGTGATGTTGGGAATGGAAAAAAGGAAAAGAACTGAAAAATATTTAGGATTATTAGGACCAAATGACCGGTGAGGGTGGAAGGAGAGAGTTTCAGTGGCTATTAATACTACTAGCTGACACAAAGAATTCCAGAAGAGGAACTCATCTGGAGAAAGAAGAGGAGCTGAGGTACAGACTGAGGGGGGCTGGGACAACCCTGTGTTTGTGGCTTACAATGGTGAATGGATTTGCCCATGGCCACCCAGGACCAGGATTATAAGCTTGGCCCTTCTTGGCTACCAACATCACCATCCTATCCCCTAAGCCCACAAGTCCATGTGGCCCCTTGGAGGTCATATAGAGCTAGAATGGTTAAAATACAGTGAATCATGAAGGGCATCTTCAGCCCTAAAAACGTAAGTTTTCCTGGTAACCCTAAAGATGAACTGGAGACAGACCCTTCCCTCCAGGGCTCACAATATATTAAGAGATAAGAGGTGCAGGTAAATTATTATGATATAGTAGAAAGGAGAAGTAGAGAGGAGGTTCCACCGTGTTTTATCAATTTAGAGGAAGGAGAAACTATTTTTATGCAAAAATACGTGTGAAAGGCCTAATGCTGAGTACTAAGGCTTATGAATGTACAAACACACAATTGGGGGACGTACATGCCACACTCTGTGAACTCTAGTGGGTCTTATAAAAACGTGGAATTTGGATACAGATACAAGATGCAGAAGGAAGTGGGAAGGATCCCAGATGAATGGAGCCCAGGAATAACGGCACTGCCCAGGAACTTCGAGCAGTCTGATTTAGTTGGCACAGAAGGTGCATTCAATGGGAAGAGTGGAAACATGAGTTCAGCAGGTAGTTTGGAGCCAGTTTGTAGAAGATCTGGAATGCTAAGGAGAGAGTTGGCAAGTCAGTTCCACGTTGGGACCCCAGACTTCTTAACTTCCGCTAAGGAAGCAGAGAAATACAGCAAGCGGGCACTAGTTTCAGTCTGTGCACAATATTCTCTACTTCAGAAAGTGCAGAACTAATATTAGGCTTTTGCTTAGAATCATACAACCCCTTTTCCCTAGAGAAACTCTGGTTAGATCATGTGGACAAGAAGCTGGACTTGACTGATGCTGGGTTCATAGGCATTTCTGGACTGGGATTGGGACACCTGGCTCTGATCTCAGATCTACAGACCGCTGTCACTGCAGAGAATTTCATGAGCATTAATTTCATTGCTTTTCACATTATAAATTAATGATTTTATTATAATATTGTGCAACCCTAATACCCTTTGGTTATTGATGAAAACTTGACTCAATATAGAAGTAGAAATTGTTTCACTTACTAAATGCTCTTTGTTTGGTACTAGGAGCATTTGAAATATGTTCTCATAGGCCACTGGTTCCCAACCTGTGGGTTGTGACCCACAGGAACTGTATTAAAGGTTTGTGGCATTAGGAAGGTTGAGACTACTGACATAGATAGTATGTGTGTTGTTGAGAAGGGTGAATGAAAGAAGTCCTTTGTGGAAAAAAGATTAGGTAACACTAGTGTGTGTCCTGCCATGAGAAATCATTCAATTCCAATTGATTGCTTTTAGCTAAAATTAATAACAGAAGATACACATATAGATATTGAATTATAATTCTTTTGGGATGTAGAAGAGACTGAAGTTATAAATAACAATGTTCAATATATCTTTTTTTTAGTTGTTGCATAGTTTTGTTACCCACCAGGGAAAAAGAGGGAGAAAATAGTTTTCTGCTAATTGTGAACTCTTCTATAAACTGTTTTTAGAACCATTAACCTGATGGAATTATTTTTTAAGCTACTAAAGATTTTCAAAGGTCATAAATATATCATAGTAAGGGATTAATAGATATATTATGGAAAAAATTTGTAACTGGATTACTATAGAGCCAGTAAAAAGATACTGTAAAACGTTTATTGAGTGAACAACTTTAAACTGCAAGACATGATATGATTACATTTTTAAAAAGTGTATGTGTATGCGAATATATACATATGTGTTTAGAAGAAAATGGAAAAACCATAGACACAATATTTTTTTTTTGCTGCTTTTGGCTGGGGCTAGGTTTGAACCCGCCACCTCCAGCATAGAGGGCCTTACTCCTTTGAGCCTCAGGTGCCGCCCAATAGACACAATTTTTAATAGTATTTCCAAGTAGTGAAATATAAGGACTTTATTCTGAAATGTATCTCTACTTTATATTTGTATATCATGAGCACGTGGTATTTGTGTAACTTTTACTACTTGACACAAGAATTAAGGAAGAAGTCATAAGTATGGTAGTTACTTTTTATACCAGATATTCTAACTTTGCTCATCAAGCAAAATAGGTTTTAGCAAAGGCGGCTGAGACCCTCCCAAGCGGTTCCTTCAATTGCCACGTCCAATAGAGTCCTGGGGGAGGGGATGCCTTTGGCCACTCTGGTTCTCACATTGATTGGCTTTTCTATGAAACCCTTGTTAACATCATCAAGGACGGGGGAATGCAAGAAATCCAATTTGTGAGACCTGATGTAGACAATTTCAAAATTACGAATCACTGCTAACAAACGCCTTCTAGGAAGTGCCTTCCAATAACAAGACCCATTAAATACATTGTGGTGGGGAGGGAGGGACTGACAGAAGTGAAGGACGTGAAGAATTGTTCATGGAAGTTACAAGTGAGCAACTTGGGGAATAGAAACCCTTTTCTTTTTTATTTCTCTGTCTTACAAACCAATGGTACAATAGGTTAATAAAAGAGATTTGATTACATCTGCCAGATTGAACTGTTAAAAACTTTCACTTAGGAGGTTTTGTAATAATAACTTTTACTTAGGAGGGTTTGTGATAGCAAGAATTAACTTCCCTCGCTCTTTCAATGAAACCACATTTTTAGATTTAGAGTCAGTCACTGATGACCCTCTTCATTCATGGCCTTATTCTCCTGCTCTGCCAAATCCAGAGAGTACAGTTATATGTTTCCTCTGAGTCTGAGATAAGAGGTTAAGGAAAGAACTTTAGATCTCAGGAATTGAGTGACATTTCAGGAACAATGCAGAAATAAGTTTCAGTGCTTTTCCACTTAGGGCATTAGCCTTGTGTTTGATATTATCAAATAAATAACATTCTATATCAGTACAGATATTATTGTATTAATGTTGATTTTCCTTGATCACAGAAAATGCACTCTTTCTCTGGAGGGAATGATTTTTGGTCAGCTGATCTTGTGAGAATGGTGAGGTTTCAGAACAGCGGGGTCTGTGTTTCTTCTTTTAAATCAAAATAGCTCAGATTTCATTTAGCAATTGGATTATATGGAAAATCCCAACACAACATAGCTCTTCTATTGAAATTGGATTGATTTCTTTAGAGACCATCTGATCTCAACAGCAGTCTGTAAAAAATTCTCTGGACCTTGAAAGAAACTAAAACTAATGGAATTTTTAAAAATCTAAGCTCTCAGTTTTCCAAGCATGAAAATATCCCTCCTCCCAGTAATTTGCATCTAAAAACTCCTGAGCTGAGGCAATCCACCCACCTCTGCCTAAAAACGAAAGTATGCATGTCTGCACATATGAAAAACTTAGGACTTCGCTCTTATCTTGTGCTGAACTTGGTGATTTCTTATCTACTAAAGAGAATTACCATTTTTTCAAACATATTAAAATTTTCCTGAAATACTCCACCAGTCAAAAAACCAAAGTTCTCTACATTTCAGATACTTTTCTTTTAAAAAAATGAAGTATAGGGTGGCACCTGTGGCTCAGCGAGTAGGGTGCCAGCCCCATATACCAAGGGTGGCTGGTTTAAACCCGGCCCCAGCCAAACTGCAAAACAAAACAAACAAAAAAAAATTAAGTGCATACTTTTTAAAAAATGAATTATGGCTGAGTGCAGTGGCTCACTCATGTAATCCTCGCATCTGGGAGGCCAAGGTGGATGGATTGCCTAAGCTCAGGAGTTTGAGCCCAGCCTGAGCAAGAGTGAGACTCCGTCTCTAAAAATAGCCGGCCGTCATGGTGGGTGCTCAGCGTCCCAGCTACTTGGGAGGCTGAGGCATGAGGATCTCTGCAGCCCAAGAGTTTGAGGTTACTGTGAGCTATGATGACGCCACAGCACTGTACCCCAGGAGGGCAGAGTGAGACTCTGTCTCCAAAAAAAAGGGAATTATAATGTGTCTTCCACACTTTTTTTTTTGGATATTGACTTTATATTCTAAGGCATTACTGTATTTTTTAAATATTTATTTATTTTTATTAAATCATAGCTGTGTACATTAATGCAATCATGGGGTACAATGTGCTGGTTTTATATAAAATTTGAAATATTTTCATCAAAAAAAAAGAAATATTTTCATCAAACTGGTTAACATAGACTTCATGGCATTTTCTTAGGCACCTGTGACTCAGTGGGCAGGGCGCCAGCCCCATATACTGAGGGTGACGGGTTCAAACCCAGCCCCAGCCAAACTGCAACAACAACAAAATAAATACAAACCTACAAAAATATGAAGCAAGTCTTCCATACTTTTAATGGGAATTCCTCCAGCCCTATGTTAGGAGTCTTCACTCAGATGTCTATGCCTTTCTCTTAAAGCAATTTGAAGTAAAAATATAAAATTTGGAGACATTTACTATAAAGAATGATCATATTATAGTGATAATTCAAATTATAGAGATTTATTATAAAATTTTAAAAAATTCTTTAAAAGTTTTAAATTATTTTAATTTTGAAAACATTTTCTACTTTTTAGAAATAAATATTGCATAGAGCAACATTTCCCAAACATCAGTCTTTTGCATACCATACTTTTTTTTTGCCACATCTGCACATTAGTTCTTCATTTTTTATGTTATGATTTTCTTTAAAAAGAACCTAAACCAAGTTCCTTTTGTTACAGTTTTTTTAAATTCGGATTCATCCTAAGAAATAGTATCTAGGAAATTATGTTTCATTATGTTGGTCATTAATTTTTCTGATACAAAATAAAATCAAGTTATAACTATTAAAATAAGTATTTAGCTGCATATACTTTCGGGAAGAGATGCCATATATATCCTAGTCCAGAAAATGCTGGCAGTAAGTAGTTACTTCTATAGCTCCTTGCCTTTTGTTTTGTTTTAAGACAGGGTCTCACTCTATTGACAAGACTACTGTTGAGTGGATAATCATAGCTCACTGCACCTTCCAACTCCTGGGCTCAAGTGATACTCCTGCCTCAGCCTCCTGAATAGCTAGGACTACAGGTGTGTACTGCCACGCCTGGCTATTTTTTTTATTTTTCATTTTTGTAGAACTAGGTCTCACTGTTGTCCAGGCTGGTCTCAAACTCCTGGCCTCAAGCAATCCTCCCACCTCAGGCCTTCCAAAGTGCTAGGATTACAGACTTAAGCCACCAAGCCTAGTCTCTCTTTGCTTTTTCAAAAGGGTCATGAATCTTCTTGTTTATAGGTGGCATATGTGGAGTAATCCTTGTCCTACACCTTTCACTGTTAATTGGGGGTTGTGATTCAGTCTGTGGGCTCCTAGTCTAAAGGCCTGTGCTGAGATCTTGGTACAAAAAACCACATTTCCCAACATTCCCAGCACAGGCTCTGCACCCAGCAGCAACTCTCTGCCCCGCAGCTTCTCACTGCTGAGGACAGGGATTCTCACTCACTTGGACAAGAGTCTCACTTTCCTGTGGTGATTTGGGGTCTATATAGGACACTGGCATTACCTACTTTTCCAAGTCTCTGTAATTATCTTTAATGTCTTTTTTTTTTTTTTTTGGTAGAGACAGAGTCTCACTGTATTGCCCTTGGTAGAGTGCCGTGGCGTCACACAGCTCACAACAACCTCCAACTCCTAGGCTTAGGCGATTCTCTTGCCTCAGCCTCCCAAGTAGCAGGGACTACAGGCACCTGCCACAACGCCCTGCTATTTTTCTGTTTTGTAGTTTGGCCAAGGCTGGGTTTGAAGCTGCCACCTTCGGTATACGGGGCCGGCACCCTACTCGATGAGCCACAGGCACCGCCCTACCTTTCAAGTGTGTAAAAGTAAATCTAAACCAGCTTGGCAGTATGTATCAAGAGCCTCAAAAATGTGTGTGTTTTAACCTAGTAATTCTACTTCTAAGACTCTATTCATAGGAAATAATCAGAGATTTGGAAAAATATTAATTTATAAGGATGTCGATTGCACATATTGTTTATAATAACGACCACAAGAAATATGAGAAGCAATGTGAACTATAGAAGACTGATTAAAGTGTTATACATACATGTGCTGGCATATTATGAAGATATTTAGAAATCAGGTTACAACACTTACAAAAATGTTTGTGACATAGTAAGTAATGTATGAAGGCCATGGGGAACATGAGAACTCTCGTAACTCTCAGTACTTCCCACTCATTTTTCTGTAAACTTAAAACTGCTCTAAAAATAAACTCTATTAATTATTTAAAACTATGTGAACTCTAACTAAATGTTACAAAGCAAAATGTTTTGTACCATCCCTATTTATAAAGCTAAAAGCCTATATACCAAAATGTTAGTAGTGGTTTTCTTTTCCAGGATTATGAATAATACTAATTTTAAAAAATATTTCTACATTCTCCTAATTTCTAAATGATAAACATGGTAGTTTTAAAATCAGAAAAGGAAAACTAAAGAGCAATAAGTATTATTTAAAATTAAAATTGAGGCTAACCACCCATAGCACAGTGGTTATGGCACCAGGCACATACACTGAGGCTGGCGGGTTTGAACCCAAACCAGGCCAGCTAAACAACAATGACAAATGCAACAAAAAATAGCCGGGCATTGTGGTGGGCACCTGTAGTCCCAGCTACTTGGGAGGCTGAGGCAAGAGAATCGCTTAAGCCCAAGAGTTTGAGGTTGCTGTGAGCTGCAACAGCACTCTACCAAGGGTGACATAGTGACACTGTCTCAAAATAAAATAAAATTAAAATTGAATGGGAGTAGGTTTGAAAAGACTGAAGTCTTATGTGGCTGAAAACTAATCCAGAGTTCAGGAACCAGATGAAGAAAACTCAGGACTGAGTGAACCCTGCCCCTGGACTTAGTCAAATTTATTGAGGAAAAAGAAGGCCTTTAGAAGAGCAGGTTATAATTCCTAGAGGAATTCTTTAGAATGTCAGACTACTTTAAAGACCGGGACCCCACTGCAGCTCACCCCATGCTGTCTAGAGTACCTTAACCTTACACCATCCTCCCCTGCAGGGTCCTCCCAGAAGGGCCCAAGGTCTCCTAAAGGACATTGTCTTGGGCAGCAAGGACAGCCTGGAGAGCTGGGAGCCCAGAAGCAGGAGATGGATTTGCAAAGTTTTGCTCTGGGCTTGCTGGAGAGACGTTAGTTTTTCTCAAGGATGCTTCTCCCGGTTCCTCTGAGCAGGGGAGCAGGCAGGATCCCTGGCAGAAACCCTGGTCAGGAATGAAGTTTTTATGTCTGATGCTGATATCTATGCCTGATTTGCAAATGTCTCCAGTGTCCGTTGTTAAGGAAGAAAAGCCAGGCTCAGCACACACAGTATGCTAATTTTGGTTAAGAAAGGGAGTGGGGGAAAGCAATCAATACATACAATATATATGTATGTTTGTATTTGCTTACAGGGCCATAAAGAAACATTTAAAGAATGTACAGAAAACTAATAAAAGGATCATCAAAAGGGGACATGGGAAATGGAGTGGGCGGACACAGCTATGAGCTGTAAGCAAATTGTCTCAATGAACCTGCTTTATATCACTGTGATTTTTGAGCTATATGACTATATCATCTACTCAGAATAAATAAAATTCTGCCAAAGTTTTGGGGGAAAAATAAGAAAATTGTCTCTTTGACGGCGCACACTTCTCTCAGAAATCCAGCGTGGGAGGACAGGCGACAGGAGCCTTGCGGTGGGGCAGCGTGTCCATCACCAGTCGGCATTCGCAGAAAGCTCTTTTCATGGGCGGAAGGTGGCCGCCCTGGAGGTGAACCTCACAGTTTGCCGAGAGTCTAATTTAGCATCTTACCAGATTCTGACCGTGTACCCAGCTAGGTGTTTGGGCCCAGAGCTGCTCCTCCACTAGAGAGTCAAAAAAGGCCTCAGCTCCTGGGAGACAGGCGACTGACTTGCAGCTGTGGGATGCACGGACCCCGGATGTGTCTGAAACAAAGCACCTGTCGCTTTGGGCCCAGGGTGCGGTCCAGTTCCAGGCCCAGCGGCCGTGACCTGTGGCTTTTTCCTCTAATTCGCCAGCCCTGGGGGCCTTCTCCTTCTGATGTGCCTTACTTGTTTATGGGCATGAAGAAACTGAAAAATTGTGACCCATCCACCTGTTATTTTTATACGGATACCATCAGTTCTTGGTTCCCTATAAGTGGAACTGTCCAGCTGCCAAAGATGGGGGCGGTGAGAAGAGGGGTGGGCTGGATACGGAGGCCCCGACTGCACGCGTGAAGGACGCAGAAGTGAGGGAAGACGGGAGGGGCGGGGCTCGCTGCTGCGGCAAACAACAGGAAGGCTTCTGCTTCCTTTTCATTTCCCTGGATATGGAGAGGGTGGATCAGAGGCCACCAAGGTCTAGATATTGGAAGGACGTTAGAAATCACACCAGTGGAGCCACTTCACTTTGTAAACAAGGAAACTGAGTCTAAGCCTGCATGTGGGTGGTGGAGGAGAGCGCATAGATGTACCAGGCGTAGCTGGTAGTGTTGCCCCATCCCACAAGCACACTTCTGAGAATGCTTTCCTGCTTCTCAGGGAGCTTAATTTACCCTCGGTTTCCTTTAAAATATTGTTATCTGCTCATTCTCATTGCCAAAATGAGTCACGAGCACCAGACTTCTATGTCCATTTATTGTTCTGCAGCAACTGCCAAACACTGTAGAAATGGTTTAATTTACCTCCAGAATTTGCCAAAAAAAAAAAAAAAAATCCAATGATGACTGCTACCAGTAATGACTATTTTCTATTTTCTTTTCCCTAAGTAATTGACCATTAATTATAATATCAATAGGCAGTGGGTGAGGAAAGCAGACCCATGTGAGGGCTACATTTCATTTGTAACTGTTTTGTATATATCATAAATCTCTAATATTGGGCTATTGTCACCCATGATGAATTATTGTAAGCATGTCAGCACATGGTGGAAGTCAAGTACATTCGAATACTACTCAGTCGGAATTGAATTTGGCATGATAGTCTCATAAAAGGGGGCTCAATTGAGAGTTTCCACTTGCCTGCTCTAAACTTGTCACTTGTAGGTGCTAAAGAGCTTGTTGTGTTGGTTTAATTAGTCAACAAATCGGTCCTTACTTGATTGCGTGGTCGTATCACATATGTTAACACTTCAGTGTTTGATGGAGATATTAGCAAGTGACAAGAGTCTCTTGGTCTGTGGACTTTAAAGAAGAGAAGCTCTTCTATATTATTTCATTTGGCCCTGCCAATATTTATTAGATCACGCAGCCCTCAGGCTGCCAGTTAGAGAAAGACAACACAAACATTTTCCAGGGTCATCTCATCTGTATCCCAAAGAAGGGACACAGAACAATCAATGGGAGAAGAGCGGAAGAAAGATAAGTGTTTTCTTCCACTGTTTACAGATTCATTATTTGATACAGTTTGCTGCAGACCTCCTTTGAGTTTGTTTTTCCTTTTTTGTTTTTTTTCACTTAAAGATAATTTATGACAAGAACAGAGAGGTTCTTGAAAATGCTATAGCAACTGAAGCTGAATGATACCCCTCCGGGGCAATACGCAGAGTCACCAGAGGCTGGCAAATAGGAGGTTTGCATTTGTATGAAGAAATGTGTCAGTTAAGCATTCGTCCAGGGTGGATGAATACTCATATTAATAATCCATAAGAGATGAAGGGAAAAAAAATTCAATAACCAGAATGATTATTCCCAGGAATGAGGACGGGGTAAAAAGTTAGTACCCTGAAAGTTTGCAAAGGCCCAGTATATTCACTTTTTCCATAGTAGAACAAACAAAGGGCAGCACTTACTTTAAAGGACAGGCTTCGTTCGTCCTGGCCTCATTCTGTTATGGCTTTTATCTGTGCAGTAGCAAGAATCAGGTCTCTACCCATTTGCAATCATGATGTGAAGTCCAATGGGAGGACATAGCATTGCAAAAAAAAAAAAAAAAAACACGTAAATGCCTCTTAACAATCCAAACATTGCCGGCAGTGACTTAATTAATGAGTACAGCAGGACCTGAAATGAGTGAAGAGTTTTCTATCGAGACCCCCTAGTGAGAACCTTTCAAATCCAATTTATTTATCTTTTTTAGGGAATTGCCTGATAACCAAAAGATCTTTGTCTCCTTGCCTGGTGAAATACAGCGTTTGCCATTCCTCTCCTAAGAAGAGCTCACGTCCATTCAGTATTTAGTTATGTGGTGGTCACCATGTTTGGTGGGTGGGACACCAGCCCTTGCTTCTGTGTGAAAGCTCCCCTGGGCCTGGCCTGCGTGTCCACCTGCTGACACCTGAGGGCAGGGAACGAGAACAGCAGGGGCAGTGTCTCTGCACACAAGAATATGAAGAGTATAAATAGCGATAGGTCCAGGCAGATTTTATCTAGGTTGAAAGATATACCCTGCCATTGTTATAGCATCTTCCCAAAGTCATTCCTTTTTTTAGCCAAGTCCTGGGTTTGGAATAGCTGCTGCTTCCATGATAATGGTGTTTTCCACTCTGATGGGAAAGAGCCATCCTGGAGAGAGTTCATCCCTTACCTCAACCTAGGTGGCAAACTAAATCATCTTTAGCAAATGATTCAACTTTTATAACTTGCTTACCCCAGCCCCCATCTTGACAAATACATTTCATTAGAGTTACAAATGCACTCCCCAAACCAGCCAATCAGGTTTCAGAGGGAAGCAGGCCTTTAATGAATTCTCCTTGATTAACTGATTGATTGATTGACTAGGATAGACTATGGGTGTTAGCCTAGCCAATAGAAACAAAAAATGATTTGACTGAGTGACAGCGTTAATAGTGAAAGGTTAAAGAGGGCAAGATGGGGTGTCATGGGGACAAATTTGTGTGAAGAATGTGAAAGCTTTGGGAGAATATTTTCTTTGGAGGGGGTAAGAGATGGAGAATGGGTTGGTTGGCCTGCAAAAGATACGGGTACACTCAGTGCAAGAATTTTTCTGCACTGAACTCTAAAGAAAAAAGAAGAAAAGCAAAGGATACAGAGAATAAAAAGCCATTTGATGTGAGGTGAAGAGGAAGGATTAGGGGGAGGGGAACGGGAGTAAAAGCTGTTTAAGGGAAGCAAAGGGAGGAAGAAGGGGATCAGGGTTTGCGTGACTTAATTTAAGACTCAAACTCCCAGCATTTCCCATTTTTTTGCTATTAGCATGATGCTGTAGAGAATATCCTGGTATATTTATAACTTTGCATACTTTTGAAAAGTTACCAGGGGAATGAAGATAGAAGAATCTTCCTTACTCCTTTTTTGTGATTCTGTAATGTTGGAATTTCATACAATCAAAATGTATTGCTTTCACAGTCACAGAAAAAAAAAAATCAACGTGGAAAAATGAAATCAAAAAGAAAAACAACAAAAATTAATTGAAAAAGAAAAACGTCAAAAATTAAATTAAAAAAAACAACAAAAATTAAATGAAAAAGAAAAGCAACAAAAATTAAATTAAAAAGAAAAACAGCAAAAACTCCTGGTGCTGTGACTGTCGGCAAAGAAAAGAAAAGAAAAAATGTCAAATAGGAGGTTTAGGGAAATAAAACAGCTGGTGGCTTCTGAAATGTTTTTATTTCATTTAGAAAAATGTATTTCAGCTTCCAGAGTGGTTTACTCTGTAAGAACCCCAGCTTGCAGAAAAGTTTGTCATCTTCTTCAGTTCTTTGCCTGCTGCCTAAACAAGAACAAAACCGTTTGCCCCCAAAGTGGTAGGAAAAACCTTATTTCAATTATTTCTGCAGTGTCATACCGCCACAGGATGGGAAACTGTTCTTAAAAGTGCAGTGTCCTGACAGAAAGCAGGTCCGTGGTCTCCCGGGGGGGCAGAAAAGGGGCAGGGGATCCACGGCAGAGGGACCAGGGGAACTTACAGGGGTGACAGAAATGTTCTGTGTTGTGACTGCAGTGGTTTCTTGGTGGTATATATTGGGAAAAGTTAATCGAATATACCCCTAAAATGGGCGAATTTTATTGTATTTAACTCCTACCTCGACAAAACTACTTTTAAAGAGTTTTAGTAATAAATAAACTAATGTTCTTTTTGGTGTTCATCTGCAAGAATACTCCAAATTCTATAAAAAAAACAGGATTCTCTTCAAAAGTCCCAAAGCTAGTACTAAGTGGCATGTTAGATTAGAAAAACTGAAAGAACTTTCTGTACTTAAAAGCCATTTTAATGTATGTGAAGCTAGCACAGGAAGATGAACAAAAAATACATTTTCTAAAATTATGAATTTTTATTCAATAATGCTTTAGTTCTTTACTCTTTCAATTTCGGGGGGGGGAGGAAGCAGGGAACTCTCATCCTGGTACTGATATTTTGATTAAAACAAATATCTACCCATTCATTAAAAGTTTCTCGTATAAAGGAATTCAATTTTTTTTTTTGATTGCTGCTAGACTCACAGACAGACAGAAATAAACTGCCATTCTCCTATTTGATAGCCAGACGCTGCCAGTTGTAGCCAGGGCAGTCATGCTGTTAAATTAGGTCTAATGAAGGAGTAATTGCTTTAGATATAGTGAACCATTTCAAAGAAAACAAGGATTCTAATTGATTTGCAATTTGTTTGGCACATGGCATTGTCTGCAGCTATTGATTAGTCTTCTGGATTTCACACTGCATGTGTTTCCCTTTATTAAGGGAATAACAGGTTACTGATTACTTTCTTTCTGGGTTTAATGTAGCGGTTAATGTCTACTTTGTTCTTGTGTCATGTCACAGGCGAGGAAGGAATAATAGGCAAGTGGGTGGCCCTTTGCTAAGCAACTTCCCTGCTGCTCTGAGCTGTGTGCTCTGAGACAGGCTGAAAAGCAGATCAAGAGAAAGGGTTAGAATAGCAGGACTCACAAGTTAAGGCCTGAGTCAGGCTAGACCCAGCTCGAAACTTGGCTTTCCCCTCCCAGTCAAAGCACGGCCTGGGACGAAGCAGCTGGTGGTAGATTTGTTCTTGTATCATTCGATTATCTGTAGACAGGATATGAATCTGTGTCTTTTGTTTCGCTTAATAGGTATGCATACTAAACAGGCGAGGCAGAAGAATATTGGAGGCCGAGGCCTCTTGGTTCATTTAACCCTTTGGAAAGTGGCATTTTGTTGGCACCTGGGAGGCACTTGTTGCCGAGGTGTCGATATGATCATCAAAATGGCTCTTATGTTTATACCAACTGCAGGGGAGGGAGGACAAGTTCTCAGGGTCGCAGTCATTTCATTGCCCTCAAAGCACAGCAGGAATTATTAGCTTCCCCTGTCGTGGCCCTTTGTTTTCCTACGGCTTGGCTCCCCCAGCAGATACTCATTTAAGGCGAATCCACTGCTTTCTGAAATGTGTTTTGCAATGGTGCACAGAACAGGCGCTCACTTAGGGGAGCTAATCCTTTCATGGCTCAGCTTGTTAATGTAGCAAACTGCTGAAAATGGGAAATGGATTCTTTAATGAGACTGGTCCCTCTGTGGCTTTATTCTCTTGGTCCAACCCCCGGGCATTCATTCAAGTCCTTCCCCTCCCATTCCAGGGTCAGGCACCCCCACTTCCTACCCAGCAAGCAACCCATTTTCCAACACACCGGCCCCCATCATCTAGGCCCTGTGCTGCCCCGTGACTTTCCCAAAGCCTTTAGAGCTGACAAATAACAAAGGGGTGTAGGCAGTGAAAGATTCTCTGTGTCATTTACCTCCCTCCAAGGCCTCAACCCATCTTTTGCTGAGCTCCCAATTTCACCAACAAGGTTGGAGTGGAGCTGTTTCCTGCTAAGTTGCAAAGTAGCCGACACCCAGGGATCGCTTCTAGATTTATTAAAGAAACAACTTTGACACACTGCCCAGCATATTTATATACTTAATAGCTTTCTTTAATACAGCTTTTATACTGTACAGGTTGAGTAGGACCTGTCTTTGGATTCTGGAATATTTGCACACACATAACGAGATATCTTGGGAGACACGATGCAAATCTAAACATGAAATTCATTTATGTTTCACATACACCTTATACATGTAGCCTGAAGGTTATTTTATCCCATATTTTTAATAATTTTATGCATAAAGCAGAGTTTGTGTTAAGTACTTAGTGGGGACTTTTCCACTTGTGCCACCATGGAGGTACTCAAAAAGTTCCAAATTCTGGAGCGTTTCAGATTTCAGATTAAGGATGTCCCGCCTTGCTGGATTTGATGATGACGCTGACTGCCGAGTACTTGAGAATGGAGTCAGAGTGAAGGGAAACCTGGACTCGGACCTTAATTCTTTTCTTTCACACTTTTACTCCTGTGCTAAATCCCTAAAGCCTGTGTACTTCTCTAGAAATACACTGAGCCAGGTAAAATCTAAGTGGTAAGAAGCATGAATAGTAACAGGGCGGCCTGCAGAGTGAAGCATTTAGAAGAGTAAAGGAAGGTAGTTATGCCCATTTTGCTTTGAAAATAGTTGCTATGGGAAAGTAAATTATTTGTAGGTGAGCTCAAGTCTTCCTTTAGTCCAACTTCTTAACATTTTTTTGTGTGTGTGCCGTGGAAACCTTTGGCAGTCTGGTAAAGCCATGTACCCCTTCTCAGGATAATGTTTTAAATGTATAAAATAAAATGCTCAGGATTATAAAGAAAGCCATTTGTATCAATACAGTTATTAAAATATTTTTAAGAATTATATTTAGGAAGTTCTTTATTATTATTTGTTATTAAGGAATGTATTGCTTTAAATAACAAGATCTGTGTTGTGGCAGACACCTGTAGTCCCCGCTACTTGGGAGGCTGAGGCAAGAGAATCGGCTAAGCCCAAGAGCTGGAGGTTGCTGTGAGCTGTGATGCCACGGCACTCTACTGAGGGTGACAAAATGAAACTCTGTCTCAAAAAAAAAAAAAGGTCTATGGATCTAGCAACTCCTGTAATTTTTAAGTAATAATGAGTAATTAAATTTTAAATATCTGTAATAACTTTAATATGTTACAAAAGGTCTGTGATTTCTCTTGGTGACACTGTCATAGGTACTGATGAGAATGGTTTTTGTTGCCTGCATTCATACCTGAAAGAGGTTATGAACATGAAGATGACTTTTTCTCATCCAATTCCTGGGCCTCTTATGTTCTGCCTACAAACCAGAGGGTCCTGCGTCCTGCGCTGCTGGCCTCTCCCAGTGCTCTGCTGGGTGACCAGCAGCCTTCATCATGCTCTGGGGCAGGGAAAGGGGGAGAACTGAGCATTGAGTGTGCCCGATGGGGGTTCCCAGGCGCTGACTCCATCACACATTCTAACTGTCCTGAATTTTTTGGAGCAGAGATTTTCATCAAATCTTCCCAGGCTTTTGGTCCTCTCTTCTCCTTCTATCTATAAAATTCACATGTATGTAGGTCAACACCATGTGCCAGGACACATACGAAAAAGAGAGCCCAGCAAAAGCTGAACAGACCAACAATAAATTGTTTTTCTTTGCGTTATAGGGTCTACGGGCAGTTCCCAAGTTACAAATATCGACTTCTATGTGACTTATACTTACAAATGGAGGCTATTGCAGGTAATAGGTAAATTCACCTGTTCCAGTTTGCATACAGGTTCAACTTACGAACAAACCTACAGAACCTATCTCATTTGTAACTCTCTGCCCACAGGTGCATAAGTGTCACACAAGTTTACAAGAAGACATACAATTCAACAAATCATTCTGGGGATTGATAAACTGTGAAAGTGATAAAATAAAGATGTTATCAAGGAGAATTTAGTTCATATTTAGTTAAGCATAGCTGTCAGATTTAGCAAATAAAAACACAAATGTTACATGGGGCATATTTATAACAAAAAAATTATTGCTTGTTTATCTGAAATTCAGATTTAACTCATTCTGTATTTTATCTGGAAATCCTGAATTAACATATATATAAGGCAAGTAAATGCAGGCATAAATTATAATTGACGTGAGGCAGCTTTTGTCTTATTAGTCAAATAATTTGAACCGAACTCAGAAGTAGCAAGTAAAAACTATTCAAGTACAAAGAGAGGTGATTTGTTTTAAAATTAGAGAAGTTTGGGGAATCAAAAAGGGAGGTAAAGAGGGGCTGCTCCTGTGGCTCAGCGAGCAGGGCGCCGGCCCCATATACCGAAGGTGGCGGGTTCAAGCCCGGCCTCGGCCGAACTGCAAAACAAAAAATAGCCGGGTGCTGTGGCGGGCGCCTGTAGTCCCAGTTACTAGGGAGGCTGAGGCAAGAGAATCGCTTAAGCCCAAGAGCTGGAGGTTGCTGTGAGCAGTGTGACGCCACGGCACTCTACCCAGGGCGATAAAGTGAGACTCTGTC
>CAUYON010136433.1:0-43757 GCA_963573935.1 Arctocebus calabarensis
TCACACTGCTCACAGCAACCTCCAGCTCTTGGGCTTAAGCGATTCTCTTGCCTCAGCCTCCCTAGTAGCTGGGACTACAGGCGCCCGCCACAGTGCCCGGCTATTTTTTTGTTTTGCAGTTCGGCCGAGGCTGGGCTTGAACTCGCCACCTTCGGTATATGGGGCTGGCACCCTACTCGCTGAGCCACAGGAGCCGCCCAATACTGGTGTTTCTTATCTTGTCAAATCCACCAGCTGGAAACTTCAGTGTATGTGTGAGTTTTGGATAATCTGTAATCACAGGATTATTTGGGGGTATGGTGCATTTGGCAACAGGGATCAAACTTCATTTGGTGTTAGTATTCTTTCATATTCTTTTTCTTTTTTAATTAAATCATAGCTGTGTACATTAGTGCAATCATGGGGTACAATGTGCTGGTTTTATATATAATTTGAAATATTTTCATCAAACTGGTTAACATAGCCTTCATGGTATTTTCTTACTTATTGTGTTAGAACATGTATATTCTACATTTAGTAAACTTCACATGTGCCCTGGTAAGATGCACCATAGGTGTGGTCCCACCAATTACCCTCCCTCCATCCATCCTCCCTCCTCCCCTCCCCTTCTTTCATACTCTTTTGGAGCTTTTTTTATAGAAAAAATAAAGTGGTTTTCTGTGTGGTGCAGTATTGCTTCTTCTTTAGCTCTGCTAATATAGCTTCGAAATAAGGTATTTTTTTTCTAGAATACCTAGGATACTATGTTAAGTTTAAAAAGTATTAGAAAGAAGTAAATTTCATTCAAATAAGCATTTTCTATACAGAAGTAGTATGATAAAGCAAAAGGAATTTGAATAATAAATTAACAAAACCAAACAAGATTACAAATGTCTATTTCTGGGCTTAGGTTGTTAAAGCAAAGAACAAGCAGATTTTGGAGCCAAAATATTTCCAAGATAAAATCATAAATACCCAAATGATTCAACTTCAAATGTGTCTTTATGTTATTCAAAAACTTCATAAATTTATTCTCATCTTACTGAAGACTCCCACTGCTTCTACAGTACTGTTTTGTTTAGGTACATGTCTGCTCATGTTGGAGCACGACGTTCACTTAGGCAACATAACAGATTTAATTGTTTTGGTTAATGCTCCTAAAAGAGAATGACACCTCGATTACATTTCCTTTGTACACATACCACAAAGGACTTTTGTTTTTTGTTTAGTAAAGATGGAGCTACATTAACACATTAACTTTCGTCTCTGCGTAGAATTAACCAAATATAATCATGACACCTAATAATATACAAAGACTTTGTTCTGCCCTATCCTAGAAGTGGGAAAAAGTCAAACGATCTGCTCAGACAATGGAAAATGCTAATCAGCCTGGTTTGGCTGTTCCATGTCACTGGGATACCTAGGATCTTCCCAAAGGCACATCTTTGCTTTTTTTAGAGGAAATAGAAATGATTGAGTAAGGAACTAGAATTTAAAACAAAATGTAAATTTTTCAATGCTTAACAAAAAATGTTTTCAGGAGAACTTTTTGTTTGGGAGAGAATATTCATTTACTATGTGACTTTAAAATTTCAATTTTATCATCATAATTAAAAATCAGTTCATATAATTAGATCGATAATTAATGTAAAATGGATTTTCCCCACAAATCTTAATGCTTTTTAAGTTATTAATTATTATGTACTTATATTCTTTAATTATTGATCAAATAATACTACTTTCATTGACAACTCCCTAACATACCTTATCTGAATTAAACTTCTAGACTTGAGAGAGAGAATCTTAGGGCCAATGTATGTAAAGTGTTTAAAACAATGGCAGCATCCTGTCAGTACTGGGTACAAGTTAGCTGTCATAATAACTATTACTCCACTTGTCCAGGCTTAGAGGGATCAATAGTTTTCTAGTTATTGAAGAGCTAGATTTTGAGTCAGGCTCTCAGATCTATGAGCCTCCATTGCATGTTGGTGAAATTACACAGTCTCCCATTTTCAGGTTCCACCAAATTGTGGTCTACACATTTGCCATCCCTCTCTGAGCCTTGGGAGAGGTGATCAGGAGGCTTGTGCCCCAGCCCTGACTCACTGTCAGCTATCTGTGTAGTAAAGTCAGCCACTAGCTTCCTGTCTCCATTTGCCTTTTTTAAACAATGCGGGCAAGAGATCCAAAGGCCCCTTCTCCACCCAACATTGTGTAATTCTCCTCCCTCTCTGCTTTTATGCCCCACTCCCTTTCCCCAAATACATTAACAGCCACATAAGCAAAGAGAATAAAAACACAGGCTTCCATAAACCACTTCACTTGGTATCTTAGGCCGCTCCAACCTGTAAAAAGCTTTTGGCTTAATGGTCTGGAGAAGACATAGAGGGCCTTAAGGAAGAGGAAGCACTCTATATGCTTGAGAATTTAATGATTTTGAAGCTTTATGGATACGATCTCCCTGCTGAGTCACTTTCTGAGGGGGTTGGGGATGGAAACCCTCCTCGGTGCTCCATGGCTCAATTATTCATCTGCTCGTTTTAGTTGTGGGCTTACTTACTTCAGAAGAAGAGCTAATAATGAATTTTAAGAAAGAATTAAAAAGAAGAGAAAGATCTAACTCCCAGACGACTTCCCTATTAGCAGTTGAGAACAGAACAATTTTCCCAGTTTCCCAGCTTGAAATTTCTGTGCCATATCTCTTTATTTTTCCTCTTATGGTCTGCTCTCCAAAGTTGAATTTGTCCTTCCACTCACTCAACATTACAATTTTTAAGTGCATACTATGGACTAGTCTGTAGGTAATACAATGGTGCATAACAGAGAACTGGTCTCTATATTTATGGAATTTAAATAGTAAAGGAACATTAAACACACATTTAGTTATAAATTATGGTACGTATCACATACGGAAGAAATGATAGAGAATATCAGGGATGAAGACTGCTATGGTCCGAACATTCATGTCCCTGGAACCTAATCCCAATGACTTAGTACTGAACGGTAGAGCCTTTAGGGGTGACTAGATTAAGAGGACTTCACTCTTATGAAGGAGATTAGTCCTCTTATAAAAGAGGCTCAAAAGAGAGTTTTTGCTCTTCTCCCAGGTGAAGACACAGCAAGACAGTGCCATCTCTTAGGAAGGAGCCCTCTCTGGACACTGAATCTGCTGTCACCTGGAACTTGGATTTTCTAAGTTCTAATATTGTGACCAATACATTTTGTTTTTTATAATTTACTCAGTCTAAGGTATTTTGCTATAGCATCACTAAAGAAATAAAACAGGGAGAATATTTGGGATGGAAGTTAGGGAACGCTGGACATAGGCAGGGGCCCAACCATTCATATGCAATTCTCTGTTTCTCTCTCATAGCCCTTACTCCTTACCTCTTTAACATATGACGCTTACTGGAACAAGAATAAATAATAAGAATCTAGATTTAGAGACAAGCCTGCTTTCAAATTCCAGTTATTTCCATTAACTACCTGTTCAACCTTGGGTTCACTTGACCTCCAGAGACTCGTTTTTTTACATCTACAAAATGAAGAAGGGATTCCTACTCATAATAAGGGGCCTCAATTTACAGACTTTAGAAATAATGAATGCGCATAGTATATGACTATTTCAGGTGCTCCCAAGTAGTTATTATTATTATTACCGATGTTACATAATTCTTTCCCAAGACCTTAATCTCAATTGACTAAATGACCCAACATCAGTAAGGACCTTCTAGTATGATTAAATATAATCTCCTATAATCTACTGGTTTACTGAAGAGCCTCATCTCACAGCCTTTATGATGCGTACATTTCCCCTTCCCATCATTCCACCCTTCCCCTCAACATTTCACCAATGTTCTTTCCAGGACATCAAGATTTTACATAAACAAAAATTAGATCCAATATCAAATTATTTCTCTGTTTCTGTGAAATATACATATAATGACAGCAAACTTTCTACCTCAGACTACTGGAATATGCGGATATCTCTTCCTTCTCACTAGATATAAATATTATATGAGTAATATTTTTGAGTAATTATGAGTATTATATGAGTATTTTATTCTATTTACATCTATTTATACCCTGCAACTTTCTCCCAGCATATTGTCCTACTGAGTGACTGTTTGTTGTTTGACATGAAAATCCCTTTTCTTTGCTATAATAGAGACTTATCATTTGCCTTTCCAAAGACTGTGTTGCCAAAAAAATCTGTGAGCTTGAAAAATTATGTGATATATTCAATGTGAAAAGTTAAAAGTTAAATCTGTGCACACAAGGATGTTTTATATGTCTGCAAGGCTTTTATTTCCCTTAAGAGTTTATAAAAAGGCAACAAAAAATTTTAATGTTGACCAAGTTCCTTACTTCCTAGTCCTATGCTGTCAAAACATTTCATTTTCTGATCATTGTAAGCACAAAGATGTGAATTATCTTCAAAGTTCTTAAAAGAGGGAAATGTCACATGCAAAGTGCTAGGGTTTGTATAATACATATGTAGTGATTAATGACAGAGTGCTGCTTGAAATTAACTACATGAGGCATCAGAACAGGGCATTTACTCTTCTTATAAGCAGAAGTTTATCCTTTTCCCACACGCCCTAAACAGGTGGACTTGGAGAAGTTAAGATACACTGAGACATCGAGATTTTGATGCCCTCAGTTCTCTGGAGACTGGACAGGGCCTGGTATCCCAATCTAGGGCAAGCACCCTTGGCTATCTTCTTACTCAAGGGTTCTAAACAAGTATCTAAATATGTGTCATGATGTACAAAAGGCTGGTGAGCACTGTCCAAAGGGATGTGCTTTTAAATTTATTTTAGTCATTCTAACAGATAAATGGTGTCATTTCAACATGGTTTATTCTCCTTTTAATTTTTTTCTTTTTATTTGCTTATTTATTATTATTGTTATTTCAAAATATTAAGAGGATACAAATGTCTTGTTAAATGGATACCTTGTATAATGCTCAAATCAGGTTTTAGTGATCACTAAAATAGTGTTCATTGCGCCCCATACGTAAATTTTTACACCTCAACTCCTTCCACCCCCTCTCCTTCTTGGATTACAATGAAGTTTACATTTGTGCCTTTATGTGCCCATTGCTTAGTTCTCAATTATTAGAAAGGCCATGTGGTATTTATTTTTCCATTCCTGATATACTTCTCTTAGGATAATGGTCTCCAATTCCATCCAAGTTACCACAAAATACATCATTTCATTCCTTTTTATGGCTAAGTAGTACTTCATGGTGTGTGTGTGTGTTTAGAGAAAGAGTACACTAAAAAAATGTATACACATATAAAGAAAGGAAAAAGGTACATTAAAATTGGAATATTCAAGTCACATTTGACTTACGCAATGACAAGAGATTCAAGATACAATATACAAAATAACAAATGTTATCAGAATACATTGAGTATTATAATTTTAATACATTTATTTTCCTTTCGTAAAGGAAAGGCACCCTCTGTATGTGTGTGTGTGTGTACCACATTTTCATGAAGAAATAGATATTGAGGTTGATTCCACATCTTTTCAATTATGAGCTGTGCTGCAATAAATATTCAAGTGCAGGTGCATTTTTGATAAAATGACTTATTTTTCTTTAGGTGGATACCAGTAGTGAGGTTGCAAGGTGGAATGATAATACTACGTTTATTTTTTTGAGAAATTTCCATACTATTTTCCATAGAGACTGTACTCCTGTAGTCTCCCAACAACAGTATATGAGCATTCCTTTCTCTCTGCATCCATGCCAGCATATACAGGATTTTTTTTTAATGTTTTAATAATGGCCATCCTGAAGGGGTAAGATGCTATCTCACTGTAGTTTTAATTTGCATTTCCCTGATGATGAGTGACATTGAGCATTTTTTTACTTGTTTATTAGCCATTTGTCTATCTTCTTTTAGAAAATCTTCTGTTCCTGCCTTTGCCCACTTTTTTTATTATTAATTAATTATTTTTCATTAAATCATAATGTGTTCACTTCTTCTTACTGATACGTATGAGTTCTTTGTAGATTCTTGATATTAGCCCTCTATTGGATGTATAGTTTATGAATATTTTCTCCCATTCTGTAGATTGTACATTTACCCTGTTGATTATTTACTTTGCTGTGTTGTTTTTAAATTTCATTGATTCTTATTTATTTATTTTTTGTTGTTGCCATATTTGTCTTTGTGATCTTAGTCATAAATTCTTTGCCTAGACTAAAGTTTAGAAGACTAAAGTTTAGAAGAGTTTTTCCTAATTTTCCTCTAGAATTGTATGGTTTAATGACTTACATTTAAGTCTTTTATCCATCTTGAAATAATTCTTGTATATATCAAGAGATAAGGGTCCTGTTTCATTCTTCTGCATGTGGCTATCCAATTTTCCCAGCACCATTTATTGACTAGAGTTTCGTTTCACACTGTGTGTTGTTGTTGGCTTTGTTTTTAAGATAAGTTAGTTGTAGTTAAATGGCTTTATTTCTGGCTTTTCTATTCTGTTCCATGGGTCTAAGTTTCTACTTTTACATAAGTACCATGCTGTTTTGATTACTTTAGCTTTGGAGTGTAATTTGAAGTAAGGTAATGTGACGTCTCCAGAATTGTTCTTTTTGTTTAAGATTGTCTTGGCTATTTGGGATCCTTTTCAGTTCTAAACAAAACATAGAATTATTTTTTATAAACTTGTGAAATATGATTTGGTATTTTGATAGGGATTGCATTGAATCTGTAAATCAGTCTGGCTAGTAGGGACATCTTAACAATATTGATTCTACTAATCCCTGAACATGGGATGTTTGCCCATTTGTATCTTGTATGATTTCTTTCATCAGTGCTTTATATTTCTCTTCATAGAGATATTTTACATTTTTTATTAAGTATAATCCCAGGTATTCTGTTTTCTTTGTAGGTACTGTAAATGGTATTGAGTCCCTGATTTGGCTCTCAGCATGACTGTTATTAAAATAAAGAAATGTTATTGATTTGTGTACATTCATCATGTAACATGAGATTTTTCTGAATTTATATATCAACTCTAGGAGTCTTCTGGGAGAGTTTTTAGGATTTTCTACACAGAATATCATACCATCAGTGCACACAGATAGTTTAACCTCCTTTTTCCCTTTATCCCTGGATGCCCTTTATCTTGCCTGATCTTTCTCTTGCCTTTCTCTCAGGTCAGGACTTCCAGTACTTTTGAATAGAACTGGAGACAGTGGGCATCTTGTCCTGTTCCCATTTCTTAGGGGGAATTATTAACTTTCCCCCATTCATTGTGATATTACCTGAGGGTTTGCAAGTATTTTGTTCAGGATTTTTGCATCTATGTTTGTAAGGAATATTTGTGTATAATTTAGTTTTTTGTTGTATTCTTTCCTAGGCTTTTTTTTTTTTTTGAAATCAAGGCGATACTGGCTTCATAGAATGAATTATGGAAGATTCTAGTGGTCATGAATGCAGAGCTGGGTCCAAGTGCAAAGGCAGCTTGTGGCTAGCATATCCTGGTGGAAAGTTGGACTGTGGGGATGGAAATGGGAGTCACCAAGTCCCTGTTATGCCCACTCTCTGATATAATAGCCACTGTACAGACTCCAAGCAGCTCCCTGATCTTTCTGAAGGTCTGCAGTGGTCTAGGGAGGCTCTCACAGCTTGAGCCATGGTGCGCATGGGGAAGTGTGGAGCCCCCGGTGTCCACCCCCAGGTGCCATTTGACCTGGTCAAATGGATAACCCTGTCACCTTCTCCTTCCCCCGATGATTCACAATGTTCTTTCCAAGAAGGCCCATCTGAAAGTGAGCATCTCCCTGCAATTTTTGATCCTCTCTTTGGCAGTAGTACATTGTAGGCTGCTTCTAGTCTACTATCTTCCTGCTCTGTCTTTTTCATTTTAAAGATACTTCTAAAATTTGTTAAGTTAGCTGGGCATTATGGTGGGCACAGGTAGTCCCAGCTACTCAGGAGGCTGAGGCAAGAGAATCACCTAAGCCCAGGAGTTGGAGGTTACTATGAGCTGTGATGCCACGACACTCTACCAAGGGTGATAAAGTGAGACTCTGTCTCTAAAATAAATAAATAAATAAATAAATAAATAAATAAATAAATAAATACATAAAATGTGTTAAGTTATAACTTGGATTTCATGTTTACTCAAATCATATTCAAAATCATTAGTTAGACTCTGTATTTTGTGTTAACTTTAGATCATATGATGTTAACTCTCAAGATTTTAATGAATGTGAGTTGCAGACATGGAGAGAAAAAGCAAGGAAGTCCAAGAAGCCCAGTAGAAGAGTCATGGGCCCCTCTCCAAAGCCTTCTGGCTGTTCCAGACTCCAGGGAATTCAATCACTTTCTTATTATGCAAAAAGAATGTGGTGTGAGTGGTTCAATTGGGTTTGAATAGCAAGTGGTAAAGACTGCAAAGACCTGGTGAGGATGAAGGCAGGTGCTCAGATGTGATCAACTGTTTGCTTGGCAATACAATGACAACAGGCAACATTTTCTCTGCTACAGGCGACATTTTCTTGATAGAATTCCTATACAATTTACCCACTTTGGGGTAATGTTCTGTGAGTTTTGAAGAAGATACACAATTGTACAACTACTAGCCCAGTGAAGATGTAGAACAGCTCCATTACCTCCCCCAAGACTCTTCTGCTCCCATTAGTTAAATATCTACCCCATGCCAACCCCTGGCAGTCATTGATCTGATACTATTTCTAAGGTTTTGCATTTTCTACAATGTCATATATATGCAATCATATATTATGTAGCTTTTTACAACATGTTCTTCCTCTTAGCATAATGAGTTTAAGATTCAGCTATAGTGTTGTATGTATTAGCAGCAACCTGTTTTGTTGTTAAGTATAAAGGCTAAGTATAATGAATATACGTATTTAAAAAGTTCACTCGTCAGTGGTTTTCTACCTGTAGGTTGCAACCCATAGGAACTATATTAAAGGGCTGTGGCATTAGGAAGGTTGAGAACCATAGCACTAGATGAAAGATGTTGATTTATTTCTGAGTTTGGGAAATTAGGAATAAAGCTGCTGTAAACACTTGCCTATAGGCTTTCGCCTGAGTTTAAGTTTTTGCTTTGTGTGGGTCAGTACACAAGAGTGAGATCACTAAATCATATGACAACTTTGAAGTGGATGTATCATTTTGCATTCCCACCAGCATGATGTGTGAGTCCGAGTTGTTCTACATCCTTGTCACTAATTGGCATTGCCAGTTTTGCTTTTAAATTTATTTTAGTAATTCTAACAGGTGCAACAGAAATATTTCATCATAGTATATTTTCCTTTAAATTTAAGATAATTTTTCCTTTTAAAGGTACTGTTAAAATTAAAATTCTTAATTATTTAAATACTTTTAATTTAAAAATTTAGCATAGATTCCATATTGGCTCATATCACATTCAAAAGCGTTAATTGGACACTATCCACACAGTTGAGGTTAATTCTGGAATTTCATTATAAGAGAAGGCTAATGCCATACATGTTAAGTTTCATTCACTGATTTGAAGTACTATAATGCCCCAGGTGGTGGTTGCTGCCCTAGAACGTCCAGGTGAGTCCTGATTCTCCTTATTCTCCACCACAGCAGAGACGGGTATGGTCGTAAGGCTGGGCTCTGCCCTGTTCAGGCAGGAGTCAAAGGTTCACTCCCAGCCTCCTGGAGAAAGCCATCAGGGAGGGCTGAGATGGAAGAAACTCTGTGGAGGCAGGGCCATCTGAGACTCACTATCTGTCAGGAGAGGGTTTTGCTCTTTTCTCCTCTCCCCTGCTCCACTCTCTCTCTGGTGCCTACTAGCAAGCAGGAGCTAAAACTAGCTAAGTCCTCCATGATGGTGTTGTGCACTGGGACCTTCCTCGTCCAGGATCCCAGGCTGTGTTGAGAGCACGCCTTCCTGCGGGGAGAGGGGTGCTCCATGAGTGTGCTGCGGCCCCACGAGGGACCCGTACTGCACGCTCCTCTCAGCTCTGCCCACAAGAGCTCCCTCACCTACCTAGACCAGCTCATAGTCTCCTGTATGTGCCCCCGAGGAACACACTGAGTCCTGGGAGTTCAGGGTCTGCCCTGGGATCCTGTCCCTGGGTCCTTGGAGATTAATCCCTGACTGTGCCAGACAGAAGCTTGTGGGTCCAACTTGCCTGTGGGGTGCTCAAGAAGGTCCGATGTTCCTTCACTCCAGCGTGCCCTGTTCTGAAGGGGCAGCCAGGCAAGTGGCACTGGGGGGGCTAGGAAGCAAGGAACTCAGGATCTGAGCACCCCTTAGTCCTCTGCAGGTCGTTGAGAGAAGGTTTGAGCCACACTCTCTGTTGAAGCCACAGTGTGGTGGCTGTACCCACAGAGGGGAAGCAGCCACTCCTGAGAGTCCTGGCTCCACTCTCTCTCCCAGCACCCAGGGGCAGCACAAGGGGAGTTGAAGAGAAAGGCAGGAAAGACTCTGAGAGGAGGGAATCTGGTACTCCGGCCAGCTGTCTCCCTCTCTGCAGGAGGCAGCCTGCTCAGAAGGTCCAGTCTCTGTGGTCACTCAGGTCCCTGTGGCTCCTGGCCAGATTTGGGAGGTGCTTGTGTGGGAATGAGTGAGACAAAAACTGAGAGCCTGAAGTGCAATGGGAGAACAAAGTGCACGGAGGGGAGAGAAGCACCATGGGGCCTGCTGTCTCTGTTCGGGTCTGTGGTGATGGGAAGCGACCCCACAGGGGATTGCAGACCGGGGCAGTGACCTCAAGATGATCCCAGGTCATGGGGGGCAGCAACTTTAGGGCTCAGGAGGGTAGAAAGGCTCTCAAGCAGCTCAGGTGCCTGCCGGCTGCCGGAGACATGAGGGAGGGAGAAACAAATCCCCTATTTACCCTTTTCTCTGGACTGCAAACCTCAGGGTTGATCTCTGCAGTGTCTCCCCCTCTTGTTCTTCACAACTTCCTCCTGTGGAACCTCTGATATGTTCTGGCACTTTTTGTATCAAGTTACGTCTGATCTATGTGTGTTTATTTCTTTTACATCTACAACTTTTCCTTCTTTCTGAGATAATCTGGCAGCTGATGCCTCTGGTCAGCTTGTCTCTGCCTCCCCTGAACTCAAAACCCTTTTATCTTTCAATGAAAAGAACTCTATTGCCGAGCGGTCTGGGTATTCGTCAATGTTCTGAAGCACTCTAAGTTTCCAGTTTTTTAACCATAAAATTTTTAGTCATGAGCTAAATTAATGCTTAGTTGCTGACTTAAATATTTTATAATATTTAAAAGCCTAGCATTTACACACATGAACACACAAACATATACTCATAAAGGGCTAGAAGAAGATTTAATCATTAAGATTTTGTGTTGGCTCAGCATCTGTAGCTCAGTGGGTAGGGTGCCAGCCACATACACAAGTGGGTAGGTTTGAGCCTGGCCTGGGCCTACTAAATAACAATGACAACTGCAACCAAAAAGCAGCTGGGTGTTGTGGTGGGTACCTATAGTCCCAGATACTTGGGAGGTTGAGGCAAGAGAATCACTTGGGCCCAAGAGTGGGGGAGGTTCCTATGAGCTGTGACACCATGGCACTCTACTGAGTACTGAGGGTGACATAGTGAGACTCTGTCTTTTTTTTTTTATTGTTTTTATTATTAAATCATAGCTGTGTACATAAGTGCAATCAAGGGGTACAATGTGCTGGTTTCATATACAATCTGAACTATTTTCATCAAACTGATTAACATAACCTTCAAGGCATTTTCTTAGTTATTGTATGAAGACATTTGTATTCTGCATTTAGTAAGGTTCACATGTACCCTTTTTTTTTTTTTTTTTTTAGACAAAGCCTCAAGCTGTCACTTTGGATAGACTGCTGTGGCATCACAGCTCATAGCAACCTCCAATTCCTGGGCTCAAGCGAGTCTCCTGACTCTGCCTCCCAAGTAGCTGGGACTACAGGCGCCCGCCATAATGCCTGGCCATTTTTTGGTTGCAGCCGTCATTGTTTGTTGGGCCCAGGTTGGATTCGAACCCGCCAGCTCAGGTGTATATGACTGGTGCCTTAGCCTCTTGAGCCACAGGCGCCGAGCCTGCCTATACCTTTCTAAGGGGAAGTAAAATTTTAAAATACCTTTACGTACCTAGACTGTGTTTATTTTATGTTCACCCTTGATTAATGGTTGGCTGTATATAAAATTCCAGGTATAAAATAATTTGTACTCAGAATTTCGAGGCTATTCATTATTATCTAGCATCCAATAATGTTATTAAAAACTTTGAATCTTGGCTCGGCGTCTGTAGCTCATGTGGTTAGGGCACCAGCCACATACACCGGAGGTGGCGGGTTTGAGCCCACCCCGGGCTGATCAAACAGCAATGACAATTATAGTCAAAAAATAGCTGGGTGTTGTGGTGGGCGCCTTCAGTCTAAGCTACCTGGGAGGCTGAGGCAAGAGAATCGCTTAAGCCCGAAGAGTTTGAGGTTGCTGTGAGCTGTGATGCAACAGCACTCTACAGAGGGCAACATAGTGAGACTCTGTCTCAAAAAACAAACAAACAAACAAAAACATCCTTTGAATCCATTTTCATACATTATTATATAAGTATTACCTGTATTTTCTCTCTAGAAGTTTTTAGAATATTTTATTCATTTACTTGTGAAATTTGGTGATTAGCCTTGATGTGGGTCTTTACTTTTTGTGCTTGGCACTGGATTTTTCAATCCAGAGATGCATGTCTTTCAAATTTTCTTACATTAATTCTTTGATAATTTCCTCTAATCCGTTTTTTTCTTTATCTATTTCTGGAATTTCTTGTATTTGGAAGCAGAACGTCTTTTGTTTAGTTTCTCCAGGGAACAAATGTCTAGTTTGGTTATACAGAAGTCTGGTGATGTGTATTTGCCTGACTGCAGTGTGGAGCTGGGGAATGGCACTTACCCAAACTTTCAAACAATATCTCCGTTTGCATCACCACTCTCTGACACCCCTCTTCTGCATCAGTTGTTGCCTTTAATGCTTGAGCATTTGGGGGATTTTGCACAATAAATGGATTGCTTCCCATCCCATATATCATATCCTGCGGATACTCAGATCGATTTTCCTCTGTGTGCCGAGTAGCACTGTTTCTCCATTGCTTTCCTCTTCCTGTGCTACATACTTTGAGGGAGAAGACTTTCAGGTCTTTTAGTTTTACTGAATTTCTAACTTTGGGGTAAATTCTTATTTTCCTTGTTTTGCGATTTTATCTATTTGTCAATATTTTGGGAAGAGAAGCAGATGGGACTAACTTTACTCTGCCACCTTGGAATCCAATTTTTAAAAGTCTGTGGCTGTCTCTCCCTGTCTCTCTCTCTCTTTTCCCTTTCTTCCTTCTAGTATCTAAAATCCTGGAGAGCCAATTATTCATATTCCACGGTTGGCACAAAGCTTCTGTCTTCACATGGCTGAAGTGTGATGGTAAAGACCGAAAAGCCAAACCGCACAAATCAAATGAACAAACAAATAAATATCTAAGTACAGAAATCAACTCTAGGAAGAAAATGAATTGGTGCTATGAAAGAGTGAAAGGGGGGTGGACTGGGGGGGTATTTAGTTAGGGTGGCCAGGATAGGCCTCTCTGAAGAAATGCCATTGGCGCTCAGACTTGAAAAGGAGTTGACCCTTTGAAGAGGAAGAAAAGGTATTTGAAAACCTGAAAGGAAGCCAGTGAGTCTGGAGTGCAGTGGACAAGGAGGAGCGTGGCTCCGGATGAGATTGTGGAGGTGGGCAGGGGCCCAGTCACACAGGTCTTTTGAGCTTGCTAAGAACTTGCGATTTTATCTGAAGTGCAGTGGGAAGCCCCTGGCACTGGTGGTAGGTTTGAGCAGAAGAATGACATAGTTTCTGCAGTCACGGTTTTAAAAGTAGTACTGTACCTGCTGCCTGGAAAACACACTGGGGGTGAGGGTGAAGGTACAAGTCAATGTTGGCGTGGAGGGACATTCGGGGCGAGGGGCTTGTGGCTGTTCAGGTGGGAGGTGACGGTGGCTTTGATGCGGTGGGGGCGTAGCAGTGGAGATGAAGAGAAATGGATGGAATCCAAGTTTACTCTGGAGGCCTTCTGGGTGGGATCTGTGCCGGACCGGGTGTGAGGATGAGGGAGAAGAAGGCAGGGATTTATGCGTGTGCAGGTGCAGGTGAGCCTGGCATCACCTCTCCCAGCCCCCACAACCAACATCGGAGACACTGGCTTCTTTGTACCACACCCTGAAGTGGCTGTCTAGGAGAATCCACAGGCATCTGTGCTGAGGGGAGAGCTCTCCGAAGTTCCTAGGCAGGAAATGGGACTTCTGAAAAGAGGTCTATGCTTATTCCAGGGCATGGCTCTCGTTGAGCCCTTATTATGAGCCAGGCTCACACAACCACCTAAAGAGAGGTCAAGCATCTTGCTGGTAAGTCACACAGGCAGCCTGGCCCTAAAATGTGCTGATTTTGCCACTGGGCTATTTAATTAGTCTGAATGAAGGCAGATGACTCGTCCTAGAAAATGCCATCAAGCCCCCGTTTTAGATGTGGGACCAGCAAGTCAAGTTCAAGAACAGTACAAATCGGGAAGGAGCTTAGAATTTTACAACCCAAATTAAAAACAACCACCCTAACTGACATCACCACCTACAGAACCCCAAAAATGTGAAAAGGGGCCGACTTTGGCCAGCCTAAGAAGTGAGGATCCCTGTTAGAGGCCTGAGGTCACCACCGGCTCTTCCTGAGCTGGACAGGTCACCTACCTCATCAGGGTGACTTGGCTTAGGCACTCCTCCTGCGTAAGGGACGAAGATGAGTCAGCTCCTAAACCTCCTTCCTGGGAGCTAATAATTAACTGGCCCCATGTCTGCCCCGTCCTGGGCCCTACTTTGTACCCCACTGGGACCAGGAACAACGGGGACCCCGCCAACCTTGGAGATGGCAAGGGTATAGGTTTTTAATTACCAGAGGATGCACTTATCTCTGGCCAGTCCTTTCCTTCATTAATTTACACCTCCTCTTATCTTTCCCATCTATTGCACCCCTGCCAGGAGCAACCCCCCCCCCCCCCCCGCGCTTGCGCCGTCACAGCATCTGGGAGCAGGCAGGCCTGTCCCCCTGCTGACCCCTCAGGAGCCTCATTTATCTCCCTGCCGGCCCTCCTCACGCCTGACCCTGTCCAGGCTCCCTTTGATCTGGCCCTCCTCCCCTCTGCCTTCACCTAGTGTCCTCCTTTCTCCTTTTTAGGCGGAGTCCCTGCCCATTCCTGGAATTTTCCCAACTCTAGGAGACAGTGTTTCTGGGAGCTGGGCTCCTTTGTCCCTCCAAAAGGACAGGAAAGTGAAAAGGGAAGTGGCCGTTTGTGCAGCCAGAGGAATGGGGTTTGAGAAAACAGACGGGTGGTCTCCTGGGTCCCTAATCAAAGGAAAGGGGTCTGGAACAGGGAGGCAGGAAGTGAGGGGCCTGCGGGGCAGGCACGGATGGGGGGACACCTGTGCGGAGTGCCATGTGTTGGGGCTGAGGTACATAATTGGGGAAGACCTGGTCTGGTGGCTGGTAGGCCCTTCTCTAACTTAGCCGCTTCATGGTGGGGCGGGGGCTGCCTGGCACCAGCTGTCGGCCCCTCACAGGTGACAGCAGCAGCAGCAGCAGCAGGCTGAGCTGTGAAGGAGCCCAGCGCCGATGCCAGTGCTCCGGTGGGCACAGCCCTTTTCTCGTCTGGCTGTGCTCTGACCTGCGCTTGCCCTCAGACGCTGCTGCTCACCTGCCTGTTTTCAACCTGCTTCTACAGGTGACTATGGAAACCCATGGAGATTTCCTGCCTCCCCTTTTCTCTAGGTGTCTCTTCAGTCCGGAATTTCTCCCCAAAATGCCAGCACTGGGCTGGTCCCGGGCATTCTGCCACCCACAGCAAACAGAAAAAGAAAATGTGTCCTTACTGTCGCCACCAATGTTTGCTGTGGCCTGCGGGGGCGGGGAGGCCTGGCGGCTGGCACACCTGCTAGATGAAGGGCGGAGACCTGGGCCCAGATGGGGGCCGAACAGGTGTCAGGGAAAGGCCACTGCAGACCCCTTGGCTGGTGCGGGAGGAAAGCCAGGCGCGGCCACGGCTTGTGAGGCAGCCCTGTACTCATCACTGTGCTCATTGTCAGGGAAAAAGCTTAAGATTAAAAAAAAACAAGGTAAAAACTGAACTCTGGAAAGATAGATACATATACAAGTGTCACCAGCAAGGACCCCAGAGGCGGCCAGAGTGGCTGGAGAGGAAGGGGTCATGGAGTGAGTGGGAGATGCAGCCCTTTGAAAGGACTTCAGCTTTTGCTTTGCATGAGCTGGGGGACACGGCCAGGTTTTCAGCAGAGGGGTGACCCAGTCTGTCTTAACTTTTAAAAGAGCTACTCTGGCCATTGTTGGAGAATAAAATGAGAGGGTTGTAGGTGTAGGGGAGGCCATCGCCATACTGTAGGAGGGTGACGATGGTGTGGACTGGATGGTGCCCATGGAGGCCATGAGGAAGGGCCAGATTCTGGGTATAGTTGAGGGGAGGCTGGACAGACTTTTCTGATAGATGTGGCGTATGAGAGAACAAAAGAGGAGTTGGAGATGGCTGCAAAGGCTTTGGCCTGAACAGCTGAAAGCATGGAGTTGCCACTTGCTAAGAACACATAGGTATACGGGCAAAATCATGCCCTTCACCCCGCCCGTGTCCCCTCCTGACCCTACCAGAATGGAAGCACGAAGGGAAGGAAGCTGACGTGGGCGTCTGGCGTCGGGCCTCCCACACTGTCAATAATCAATGTGGAAGGAATGGAAAAAAGTGAAAAAGAAAAGGAGATCAAATATTTGCCCAAAGGTATCTGAACAGATCCTGGGCTTCTGAGGGCCAGGCGGTCCCTACAGTTTGGGACAATGGCTCGAAGAAGTGTTGGGCTCAGTATCCCCCAGTTCTTGTGGATTCTCCCTTGGTGGGTGGTCTGTCTAGCCTGAGTTTTAAAAGCATGAGACTGTTACAGTAATGCCTACTCACAAGCGTCTATCACACGGATGCTGTCTGGGTAAAGAAGGGGCTTTAGGTGTATGTTGCTGAACAAATTCCAGGACGGATGCTGTACAAAGGCACAGTACTACTCAAGGTGCAAAAAGCGCCTTAGCGAGCCAGCTTGACCTCAGCAGAACGAAGAAGTCAGCCAGGAAAGGACACCGTGAAAGCCCAGAGACTTGACTAATTGGGGAGCTCCGCAGATCCTCACCTGGATCTTAGTTTAGAAGTTTGTGGCTGATTTTGATTGTCTGGGAGACCTGGCTGCAGCACCATTTGGTAATGGCGTGAGCTGTGAATTTGCACAGCAGAACCTTTCTTCCTGCCTCTGGCTGTGTGAACAAGGGCAAGTTAATTTATCTTTCCAGAGTCTCCACGTTCTCATTCAGTAAATATGGATAAATACTCGTATATAGGGAATTTATAAGGACTAAATGAAGAAATATTTGTGAAGGACTTAGCATAGTGCCAAGTATATGTTAACTACTTAATAAACAGGCTGTATTTGTCTCGGCACCTGTCGCTCAGCAGTTAGGGTGCCAGCACGTACACAGGAGCTGGTGGGTTCGAACCCAGCCCAGGCCTGCCAAACAACAATGACAACTACAACCAAAAAATAGCCAGGCATTGTGGTGGGAGCCTGTAGTCCCAGCTACTCGGGAGGCTGAGGCAAGAGAATCACTTAAGCCCAAGAGTTGGAGGTTGCTGTGAACTGTGACACCACAGCACTCTACCTAGGGCGACAGCTTGAGACTCTGTCTCAAAAAAAAGAAAAAAAGCTTATCAATATTATCATCATTATCATCAATGTCTGCAGCAAAATAGGTGCTATAAATTAGATTTCTAAAAGAAAATTTTAAATAATATACCCTAACTCCAAGCAAAGAGGCAGGAAAAAGTTATAAAAAAAAGAAGCATAAAATTTTTTGAAAGCGCTTACAATCCAGTATCAGGGTAAAGAAAAATAGTTCTATTCATTTTAATAGCATTTGAAGGCTTATGTTGGGCAATGTTCAAGTATAATCATTATTAAATTAATAGTACCTCGACTCATCAAGAAAATGTTCAGCTCACTCTAAGAGGACAGAGAAGTCTAGATATGTATTTTAGTTAAAGCAAAGTTTCATGTGGGCACCTGTGTGGAACAGATTGTAAACCAAATAATACCAAATAAATAAAACTCTCAGGTGGCACCTGTGGCTCAGTGAGTAGGGCGCCAGCCCCATATACTGAGGGTGGCGGGGTTCGAACCTGCTCCTGGCCAAACTGCAACAAAAAATAGCCAGGCGCCTATAGTCCCAGCTACTCCAGAGGCTGAGGCAAGAGAATTGCCCTGAGCTGGCAGGTTCGAATCTGACCCGGGCCTGCCAAAAAACAATGACAACAACAACCAAAAAATAGCCGGACGTTGGTGGTGGTGGGGGGGATGCCTGTAGTCTCAGCTACTTGGGAGGCTGAGGCAAGAGAATCGCTTAAGCCCAAGAGTTTGAGGTTGCTGTGAGGTGTGAGGCCAAGGTACTCTACCGAGCATGACAAAGTGAGAGTCTGTCTCAAAAACAAACAAACAAAAACAACAAAAAAAGAAAGCATGAGAAATGCAAATAGCTTTAGGGAACAATGGAAGAGAATCTGGACGATGTAGAGCTGCCTTGGACTGCCAGGCCTCTCCATATTCTCTCCTGGCTGTGATTCCTTCTCCTGTTTCTGAGCAAATCTTGGGCTTCTGAAGGCCGAGTGGCCCTACAGTTTGGGACTTTGGACCTGTAACTTGCTCTTAGCCTATGCCAGTAACTCCCTTCTGGTCCCTGGGTAGGTTCCCTGTTGGACTTTGTCCCCCAAACAATCCCAAGCTGGTTCTTCAGTGGAGATTGGTCTTAGTCGTCTTCCAAGTCCCCAGTGCAGGGTTTGACCCAGAGTAGGCACCAGTAAATGTCTGTTGAATGGGACTGAATTAGCCCTGGGGAGAATCAGCAGCTCTCTTCCTTCCAGCCACCTGGATCAATACCTTCTGGGGTGGCTCAGGCCGGACAAGCAGGCTGGCCCTGCAGAGGGCCTTGCCTCCGTCCCTGTCGGTGAGGCTGGCTGCCTCCCTCCCTACGTGGCTGTGGGCCTGCTCTGCTGAGTGTCCAGCCAGGCTCTGCCTGAAGGCCGTGTGTCCACTGAGCACACGTGGATTGCCGTGAAGCAGCGTTTTCTCAAGGTTTGGCTATGCTAATTATTCCCTCCCCTCCTGCTGTTAAAACCTTGGACTAGAAAATGAAATCAGGGGAGGGGATGTGGGACGGCAGAGGGAAGGAAAGGAGTTAACGAGCAGATCAAGGTCACCCATCTGCTGCTGCTTTCCACACGCCCTTATCTGCGATGCTACCAGCCCCAAGGTCCCCGTTTTCATTAAAATAGTTGAAACCAACTTCAACTGAATGATAAAATTAACCAACTTCTGGCCTTCTGTCTTAGACATAACAGATCTGCCTCGGTGCTGAGGCTGAACTGATGAGATGAGCTGCTTTCCTCCTCACGGCCCTGAACTGGAGGCAGAAATCCAGCTGCCTGGGGAGAGGCCACTGCGGCAGGGGGGGTCCAGCTCTCCCACCTGGGCAGGCAGACAGTGTGTGCCTGCGAGGTCTGTTTCCCGGGCAGGCGAGAGACAGACCTGCCAACTCCGGCTCTCTGAGACTTCTGTGACAATGCCTTGTCATTCCACACCTCTGCAGGGGAGGGGGCCTGAACTCGCCAGGCTCCCCAAAGCCAGAAAGCCAGAGTTCCTCAAAGGACGTGCCAGCTCTGTGCCGTGCCACAGCTGGGTCTGTGTACAGGCAGGAGACACGGAGAAATGCATGAGCAACCCTGCCTGTGACAGAGGTGATGGGCTGGAAGAGGAACGGCACGTTACCCCTGGGTCAAGTACAACCCTGAAGTTGTGTGACCCTGAGCAAGTTGTTACGTCTCAGTTTCTTCAACTGTGAAATAGGAATAGTAACCCCTGTGTCACAGGGCTAAACGAAATAGCATAGTGGGTTCTGCACCTGCTTGCAATATAGTGGGTGTTCAACTATTATTTGTTCCGTAATTGTTTGTTCAATTATTCCTAAACAGGTCCACCATATAAAATCTTTTTTTTTTTTTTTTTTTTTGAGACAGAGCCTTAAGCTGTCACCCTGGATAGAGTGCTGTGGCATCACAGCTCACAGCAACCTCCAAATCCTGGGCTCACGTGAGTCTCTTGCCTCTGTCTTCCAAGTAGCTGGGACTACAGGCGCCCGCCACAACCCCCGGCCATTTTTTGGTTGCAGCTGTCATTGTCATTTGGCGGGCCCGGGCTGAATTCAAACCTGCCAGCTCAGGTGTACGTGGCTGGCGCCTTAGCCACTTGAGCCACAGGTACCAAGCCCACCATATAAATCTTAATGCAACCACCAAGACCATGAAGAAACAAAAATAAAAAGTAAAAGCAGGGGAACAGGATAAGGTACAAATTCCTTGAGGATATTTGTAAAAACACATGTGGATGCATCATAAATGTACTTTCTATTTCCATTTTTCTATCTAGTGATATTTCTTAGAGATCATTTTAAATCGGTATCTAGAGATCTGCCTCATTGTTTAAAAAAAAATGACTCTGTACGATAGTTTATTATGTAGGCATATTAGACCTTACCTCCATCCCCCTACTTTTTTTCTCACACTGTTGCCCAAGCTAGGGTGCCCTGGTGGCTGCCTAGGTCACAGCAACCCAAAACTCCTGGGCTACAGCAATCCTCCTGCCTCAGCCTCCCGAGTAGCTGGGATTACAGGCGCTGACCACAGTGTCCAGCTAATTTTTCTATTTTTAGTAGAGATAGCGTTTTCGTTCTTGCTCAGGCTAGTCTTGAACTCCTGAGCTCAAGGGATCCTCCTGCCTCAGCCTTCCAGAGTGCCACGTGTGAGCCAACATGCCCAGTGGTGGGCCTCTATTGACAAGTGCATATAATCTTTGGCTATGCTCTATGCTGTCACCGTGAAGATCCTTGTACATATTTCTTGGAACACCTGTGTCAGTATACCTGAGGCCTTACACCCTCCAACACCTTAATCAGCACCTTGGGTGAAAATACAGAAGACCCATTTTTCTTTCTCTCTCTCTCCCTTTTTTTTATGTTTGAGACAGAGTCTCACTATGTTGCCCTCAGTAGAGTGCTGTGACGTCCCAGCTCACAGCAACCTCAAACTCTTAGGCTTAAGTGATTCTCTTGCCTCAGCCTCCCAAGTAGCTGGGACTACAGGCGCCTGCTGCAACACTTGGCTGTTTTTTGTAGTTACCATTGTTGTTTGGCAAGCCTAGGCTGGGTTTGAACCCGCCAGCTCTGGTGTATGTGGCTGGCGCCCTAGCCGCTGAGCTACAGGTGGCGAGCCAGAAAATCCATTTTTCAATTTTGTTGGAAGAGAAAACTAGTCCAATTGGTGGGCAAGATTCCATGCCTGTCTCCTTTAGAGAGACTACCACTTTAGACTACCACTTATACCGTCTCTCTCGTATATATATAAACTATACTAATCATGTACATATCAAGTACCTGTTATGGACCAGATGTTGTTGCAGACACTTGGAATCCATCCAGCAGCAAAGATGGCCGCTTTGTGCAGGTGATAACCCATCAGGGGAGCACAGATAATAAACGATAATCTTAGTAAATGAGTTGGAGAGAGTGTCGTGGAAAATGGGAAAAGGGACAGCAGAGTATGAGGAATCTAGTCCTGGGTGGGGGACTAACATGAAGCTCTTCTGTGACACAGAGTGTGGCACATGAGGGCCCAGGACACATCTTGGCTGGATTGAACAGAATTTGAATGAAGTAAAAGTTCTCTGCCTGGCTGCGTTTACAGACCCGCACTGTCTTGGCACCCTCCTCTGAGAAACTCCAGTATGCTAACATTCCACTTCAAATGTGTCCCCTGCAGAGCGGGACAAGGCTGTCTGTGTGATGATGATGCCACGCCATTGTGGCATAGTGAGTTTACAGCTGTCAGAAGCCCCTGGGGTAGTTGGGTTGCTTGTTTTTCAGGCATGAGGCCAAATTATTCTTATTCTGTTCTACTTAAGCTTTTACTTTCAACCTTAATGCAGGGCGTTTGTGAGTCTTTTCCCCTAGTAACTGCCTTTTTTAGTTTCATTCTGTGTTTCTACTCTGCTGAGATGCTGAATTATGATTCTGATAAGCATAACTATTGAATCCTGGGGTACTTTTTTTTTTTTGGCCAAACTAAAGAGTCTGAGGGCAATGGAGAGCCATTAAAGAGCTTGATCAGGGGCTCGGTGCCTGTGGCTCAAGCGGCTAAGGCACCAGCCACATACACCTGACCTGGCGGGTTCGAATCCAACCTGGGCCTGCCAAACAACAACGACGGCTGCAACCAAAAAAAAAAAAAAAAAAATAGCCAGGCGTTGTGGCAGGCACCTGTAGTCCCAGCTACTTGGGTGGCACCTGTGGCTCAAAGGAGTAGGCACCAGCCCCATATGCCGGAGGTGGCGGGTTCAAACCTAGCTCCAGCCAAAAAAAGTGCAAAAAAAAAATGTCTTCTGGCTCGGTGCCTGTGGCTCAAGCGGCTAAGGCGCCAGCCACGTACACCTGAGCTGGTGGGTTCAAATCCAGCCCAGGCCCACCAAACAACAATGACAGCTGCAACCAAAAAAATAGTCGGGCGTTGTGGCGGTGCCTGTGGTCCCAGCTACTTGGGAGGCGGAGGCAGGAGACTTGCTTGAGCCCAGGATTTGGAGGTTGCTGTGAGCTGTGATGCTACAGCACTCTATTCAGGGTGACTGCTTGAGGCTCTGTCTCAAAAAAAAAAAAAAAAAAAAAAAAAGAGCTTGATCAGGGCAGTAAAAAGAACACGTATTTGCCTTTCCAGACACATCACCCAAGGATCAGGGACAAGAATCAATTAGAGGACTGTGGGATACCAAATAGCAAAACCAGGTTCTTACGGAGAGGAGGGTTGGGGTGGGCCTCAGCGAGGGCAGCAGGGGTGTGGAGGGAAAGGGATGGACAGAGGCTTTGTGGGGAAGGAAAGGCGAGTGGGGTTGCTAGGGATGCCCCTCAGGGCTGACTAGACGAAGGCTTTGACCAAAGTAAAGAATATGGGGAAGAAGTACATTAGAGGAAGAGGCTGATAAGCTTGAGGCATGAGGGATGTGAGCAGCCTGGCTGGGAACCAAGGAAGCTGTCTCCTGGGGCCTGGGAGACAGGTCTAGCCCTGGGATCGGCTCTGCTTGCTGGGGAAAGAGGAAGATAACATGCCAGAAAGAACATTCCAAGAGCTGCCATGTGGACGAGGACTGTGGATCTGCCCTGTGTTACTCCTGAGGCCGAAACCAGGATGGAGGGGGGAAGCTGTAGGGACGTGGCTTTTAGGACAGTAACAGAAGAACTTTCGAGTAGAATCGTTACAGTCCTATCACAGGCAGCAGCTGACAGCAAACTTATACTACATGGGAGGGATCATCCACTCAATGGCCAGAGATGGCAAGATCTGTCTCTGCTCACAAGGAACTCGTAACCGTGTAGCAATTTTAGGAGAGAAATGACCACTGATCAGACTCTGTCTCCACCAGGAGCTCAGAAAAAGGAAGGAAAGTATGGTGACTTTATCTGATTGGGGAAGAAGAGGCGAGCCCCTAGCCCTCTGAGGCTGGAAGGACGCGGACCAGCCGGATCAGGGCAGGTGACACTCTGCTCAGATCTCTCTAAAGGTTCTCATCCCACTCAAAGTGAAAACCAAAGCCTTTCAGTGGCCTGCCAGACCCACGGGGTCTGCTCTGGCCTGATCTCATCTCTTATCACTGCCCCCCGGCCCACGCTGTGCCCACTACACACAGTCTTCCTAGATGTCCTCGGCAGGCCAAGCAGCCTCTGCCTCGGGACCTTTGCCCTTGTTTCTGTCTGAGTGTTATTCCCAAAGATCTGTGCGTCTTGCTCTGAACATTTTCTGCATTTCTGCTTAGATGCGGCCTTCGCACGGGGACCCTGACTACCCTGCATAAAACAGCAACTCTGTTTAATTGATCTTCTCAACAGCTATCACACCCTGACATAGTATAGTATTTATGTGGTTATTGGCTGTCTTTCTTTTTTTGTTATTGTCTGTCTTAACTAGGATGTGAGTTCCACGAAGGCAAGGACCTTCTCTGTTTTGGTCACCACTATATCTCTAGCCCCTGGAAAGGGTACCTAGCACAAAGTAAGCACTCTGGCTCTAGTACTTGTCGAATGAATAAATAACTACAAGAACAAATGAATGAAATGAACTCCTGCTCCACACTGAAAAGTTAGAGAAAATACAACTGCGGAAGTACAGGTGTCTAACTCTGAGAACTCCAGGTCTGGAATGGAAGTTTGAATGAACACACTTCAAAATATAGAATCTCTTTGTCTTTCTTCCTAGGGAGGAAAAAATAAAAATTTTGGTTTAGGATGAGAACTCTAGTAAGGAAAAGAAAGCAGTTGTCCACGGGAAACTAGAGTCTGGAATAGCCAGCACATTTACCAGTTCTAGTTCTCCAGACCATTTTCTTATAGTCAGCAGCCTAGATTCAGTTGCATTTTCTAAGACTCTGCTGGGCTCCAAACTTGCTATTCTGTGGGATGCCCTAGGCAAGAAGGAGTGGTCTAAACCTTCACAAACAGTGGGCACAGCACGTGAGCCCACCCCAGAGAGTCCAGACAACTATGGACCTTTATTATTGCTTGTTAAATGAATGAACCAATGAATGAACTTGTGATTTTTGTTGTGGAGACAAAGCAAACTGTGTTATCACAAAAGGACGTTCTTAACTCACAAAGCAACAATGGAGTATAAGTTAATATTGTGGGTCGGAGGAATAACAGTAAACTTGGAAGTTGTACCTTCAAAGGCAGCAGTGTTAAGTTAAGAGCATAAACTCTGCAGACAGACAACCTGGATTTAGCAGTGGCTCTACGGGGTTAGCTGTTGGCCATTTAACCTCTCTTCCTCAGTTTACTCATAGTAGTTCTCTCGCGGTGTTCTTAAAGGTTGAAGAAGTACAGCTGGAGCATTTAACCAGTGCCCAACATCTAATCACTGCTGCACGAGTGTCAACTGCTTTTACAACTAGACTTGGATGTGTTTGAATCCTAGCTTCAGAGTTTCCGCTTAGATAATTTTTCTACCATCTGTGAGTTTCAGTTTTTTCTTCTGTTAAACAGTAATGAGCCTACTTTGCAGGACTGATGTAGAATTTAATTAAAATTCCTTGCTTCAGTGCATGGCATATACTGTGCTAGATAAATGTGTCTTGAATAAATGACGTGTTTGAATCACTATCTACAACGACTTTGGAGAGATAGTCGCTGGGATCTAAGGATGGGAGGTAGGCAATGAAGGGATTGAAGTGTTCAGGGAGAGTAAACGCACTAAGTGAGATTTTGAAGGAAGAACAGATTATAGGTCAGCTGAAAGAAGAGAAAGGCATTGTAGGTAGGTGAAATAGCATGTGGAAAATCTTCAAGAAAAGGCAGGGCATCTCTTTGATGAAAGGAGAATGAAAACTAGAGTGAATGAGATGGAAAGACCGGTTTTTCTAACACTTTGAGGGTCAAAAATTCTCTTTAGTACTTAGAGCCCCTAGATGAATACTCCTGGGGCCGTGATTTGTCTCCTATCCTAGCTAATTAGATCATAAAATGAACCTGTCATCAGCATCTGAGGTTTTGGGAAGATGGATCTCTCAGGTGGTTAGGGGATCCGTGAGCAAAGATGGTTAGGGTAATTCCCTATCACTTCCTAAAGTCAACTGAAAGTTTTCAGCAATCGTTTTTGGGGTAAGGAAAACCACCTTAAAATTGTGGAAAAACTTCCTGTGATTCGGGGAATATGTTTTTCATACAGGTCAAAATTCCATGAGAAATACCAGATACAGGGCAGGTAATGAGACCTTTCCCAGAAGCACGGATGTTGCTGAGGAGTCTGGACCACCATGAAAAAATTCCCCGAAGTCTTTCAATGCTGACATCAGCACTTCGCAGGGAAGTTAAGGCCAGATGTTGCCAGGTCCGGAGAATGCCTGTGGAAGGTGGTGGAAGACCCCTTCTTGAAACGGAATTGAACAGGTTCACCCCCACCCCTAACCCACACAGAATTCTTCACTTCACCTCCAGGATGCTGCTCGGGGAATGGAAAGTACTAGAAGGGGTCTCCCTTTCTCTAGTCCTGCTGTCTCGTACCTGTGGGTGCCCCACCCTTTGAGAATTGAGGAGCACGTGGGCTCCGCCTGGCAGGTGGATCTCACGCATGCGCACTTTGCCCCAGTGTATGCAGCTCACCGGCCAGGGACCCCCGCTTGGCCTCTGTTAAAAACCCACAGAGACAGCAATTTCCCCTATCTTATATTGTTGGTTACGTGTTTGTCTACATCATAGCTTGCAAATTTTTTGACAATGAGCGCCAGATTTTAAACTATCTTGGTGTTCTCCCTAGCTCTGACATGACTGGCATATTCTACAAGCTTATTAAATATTTGTTGCCTTGAATCCCCGCCTTAGCAACAAGGACCACTGTTTTCTTTTTAACATAATGAAACTAGGCCTTTTTTCTCCAAATGAAATTAGTACACCTCAAAGGGAGAAAAATATAGGTCTTCAGTGGAAAATCTGTACCTCTAGGAGGGACACGCACAACAAAAACGCTTTTGCTACTGCTGCTGCCCCAGACACAGACGAGGAAACACAGCCCAAGGCGGAACTGTACCAGGTGATCTTTAGGTTTTTTTCTTTGTTTTTGCCCCAACCCTGATCTGTGGCACTTGAACAATCCTGGTTTCCGGAGAACAGACTACTGTAATGATAATCCAGGAAGTAAATTGCCCTTTGAAAAGCAAGGAAGAAACCAATCCACTAAGTATTTATTTATATTTAATGCTCCAGGGCTTCTGTTTCCAGCTTTGAAGAATTCCTGGCCAATGCTTTTTGAAGTCGTTAATCCTGGGGGCAAATCTAAATGTCTTGCCGGCTGCTCCTGGGCCCTGGAGCCTGGCACGTTGTGTTTATAACCTGTGGGCTTTCCAGAAGGACTGGCCTGGGAGGACCGAGGAGGTGGCCATCAGAGCGCGAGGAGCTGCTCTATTTCGAATCTTTGGTCAGAAATAAATTCCCCTGAATGATTTTATCAGATGGGAGTCTGCCCACCTCCCTCTACCCTGAAGCTAGGCATGGACTCTCCCGACTCTTGGCTCTGTCTTCCTCCAGCTCATGTTAAGCGACATCAGCTCTGGGCCACCCCAAGGCGACTGGCTCCCAAAACATCTACTTTTTTTTTTTTTTGTAATATGCAAGTAATTTTTTGTTCATGGTAGAAAAATTAGAAATTGAAAATAAATAAAAAGAAAAGAAATCCTACATGTTTCTCTCTCTCAGATATATCATGCTACCCTCATTTTATTTACATAGTTGCATACACATGCATCAACCAAAAGGTGCTATTCTATGCATATTATTTTAATAGACTGTTTTCTTTACTTTAATAATATTTTATTATGGCTCGGCACCTATGGCTCAAGTCGCTAAGGCACCAGCCACGTACACCTGAGCTGGCGGGTTCGAATCCAGCCTGGACCCACCAAACAACAATGACAGCTGCAACCAAATAATGGCCAGGGGTTGTGGCGGGCACCTGTACTTGCTTGCACCCAGGAATTGGAGGTTGCTGTGAGCTGTGATGCCATAGCACTCTACCCAGGGTGACAGCTTGAGGCTCTGTCTCAAAAAAAAAAATTTTTTTTTTATTATGTATCAGTAAATACATACAAAGGGCATTATTTTTAATGGCTGTATATAGTATTTCATCATATGATTGTACTAAAATGTATTTAACCAATTGCCCTATTTGGTGATTTAATGGCTGTATGGATTTGCTAGAGTGGTTCCTTTTTTTGTTTAGTCATCCAAATAGGTATGTAGTGATATCTCTCTGTGGTCTCACTGTGATTTTTTTGTTTTTGTTTTTGGCCAGGACCAGGTTTGAACCCACCACCTCCAATAAATGGGGTTGGCACCCTACTCCTTTGAGCCACAGGCGCTGGCCACTCACTGTGATTTTTATTTGCATTTCACTAACAACTACTGATGTCTAATATGTTATTTATTTGTTTGTTAAGTTGTTTATTTGTTTGTTTATTTATTTAGTTATTATTTATTGAGACAGAGTCTCACTTGGTCACCTTCGGTAGAGTGCTGTGGAGTCTTAGGGCACAGTAACCTCAAACTCTTGGGCTCAAGCAATTCTCTTGCCTCCCAAGTAGCTGGGACTATTTTTAGTGAGACCTCCATCTCACCCTTGCTCAGGCTGATCTTGAACTCATGAGCTCAGGCTATCCTCCTGCCTCGGTCTCCCATGTGCTGGGATTACAGGCGTGAGCCATCGTGCCCAGCCTCTAACGTATTTTTATGTTTGCCACTGTGAATTTTTCTTTGATGAGGTATCTATTAAAATATTCCTCTATTTTTAATTGAGTTGTTTGTTTCCTTTTTGTTGAGTTGTGAAAGTTCTTTATACATTTTGGATAACAGTCCTTTATCAGCTAAAAATTTTGCAGATATTCTATCCTACTCTGTCTTGTCTTTTTATAATTTTAACTGCAGCTTTGAAAGGTCAGATGTTTTAAACTCACAAACTTTTAGAAATTGTTTGTGCTTTTGTGTCCCACCTAAGTTTTTGCCAAACTCAAGATCACAAAGATTTTCTCCTGTGTTTTAGAAGTTTTGTAGTGTGAGGTTTGAAAGTTAGGTTTGTGATCCTTTTCAAGTTAATTTTTATATTTGATGCAAAACATGAGTCAAGATTCATTAAAATTGTTTTATATGGCTATTCAATTGTTCAGGACTGTTAGTTGAACCATAATGACATCGTCAAACTCCTACTGCTTAATAAGTCGGTAAGGGAGTCTGGGAGGGGATGAGGTCCGGAGGTGGCTGCCCAGATGCTCTTGCTCCATAGATGTTGTTCTGAGAGTCCACCCCATGCCTCTTGCTAATGGTACCCAGTGAAGGCCACCGAGAGAAAGGACACCACCACTTGTCTTCCAGGGACTCATGGTTTGGCTCATTAAAGATGGCATCTGACCTACGATGAAGCCAATGTATAGCTTTCATATGAAGGCTATAACCCAATTATAGCACAAGAAGATGGGGAAAGGGGTAAGGGAGGGAAGGGGAGAACGAGGGTGGGTGGAGAGAAGGTAGATGGTGGGATCACACTTACAGTGCATCTTGGAAGGGATAGGTGAAACCTACTAAATGCAGAACACAGATGTGTTCACATAATAAACGAGAAAATCCCAGGGGAAAAATAAATAAATAAAGATGGTATCTGAGAGTGAGTGACAGTGGGATTCATGCAGGGAGAGCCATTCACTTGGGCCTCCTCATGGACGAATTATCTCAGTCTCATTTGGGGACCTGGGAATAAGCATTTTGCGGCTCTTTCTCGTGAAGGATACGGTTGAAGGTTTCATGGGGCAGGTATAAGCACTCGCCATCATCACACCTCACTGAAACCTCCAGCTCCCTCGTCGGTGCTCCCTAGGGTAACACTCAGATCTGCTCCTCAACTTTTCAGATGAGGACACGGAGGCAGAGGAAGACGGAGAGGCCTGCTCAGGCCTGTGCAGTAAGTCAGTCTCCTGCCTTCAGTTTCGTTTCCTACAGGCTCCAATATCCACCTGCCTCCCTGGTCTTCCATTGTTACGACTCTCTGCTCCTCAAATTCATTATGTCCAAATTACAATTCATTCTCTCTTCTGCTGGACACCCATCCCCCAAACTGCTGTTGGTCTTGGATCTCCTCTCCAGTAATACTTCACATACGGCCCAGCTACCCAAACCAGGAACCCGGGGAGCATCTCAACATGCCCCTTTCGGGCCAGATCGTCCCCTAAAGTGTCAACTGAGTCCACCTTCCAAATACCTGTTTCTGTCCTCTCCTGGGACTCTCTCGGTTCATAAAGTACACATCTGTTTTCTGGACATTTGAAATGTCCTCCCAGGTGTCCTACCATTTCCCAAAGCTTCTTTTGCTAAGCCTTTGCCTGCATAGCTTCCAAAGCAATCTTTCTGGAGGGCAGCCCCGATAATGTCACTCCTCAGCTTAAAACTCTCCAGCGGCTCCACGTTGCCTTCCAGATAAAGACCAGACTCTGCAGCCTGGCCCTGGGTCCCTGCACTGGCTTGATCCCGTGCACCTGTGCCCTTTGTACTTGAGCAATAAAGAGCTCTTCAGATGTCTAACGATGTCTGGCCTTTTCTCCCATATGCAGCAATGTCGCTGTAACAATTTGTTTACACACCTGTCTTCCTCAGTGGACTGGGAAGCACTTGAGGGCAGGGCCTGTGTTTTGCATGTCGTAGCCCACAGGGCCTGGGGTGGGGTCAGGACAGTCATTCCCTTGATAAAGATTTGTTGAACATCTGCCATCATGTGTCAGGTTTCCAGCCAACATTAAAATGTCATGTTGTCCCATGGCAGAGTCTCTTAACAGTTTTATTTTATTTTAATTTTTAACCTTTATTTTAGAGACAGTTCTGCTACCTATGCTGGAGTGCGGTGGCATCATCGTACCTCACTGAAACCTCAAACTCCTAGGCTTAAGCGCTCTTCCCGCCTCCTGAGTAGCTAGGACTACACAGGTGCACGCCATCACACCCGGTTAACTCGCTGTCTCTGCAAAGACAGGCTGGTCTTTGTTGTTGAGGCCAGTCTCTAACTTCTGGCCTCAAGTGATACTCTCCTGCCTTGGCCTCCCTTAGTGCTGGAATTCCAGGCATGAACCACTATGCCTAGCCTGTTAATAATTTTAACATGAAGATTAGGAGTGCCACATTTTAGAATAGTACTGAATGCTGACTACTTCTCAAAGTGAAGAGTGACTGCAAATTAAAATGCTGGGATCTGAAATGCTCACTTGAAAATAATCCTGTATCAGCTCAGTTGTCCATTTTGCTCTTGGAATATGCAGCAGGTCAAGTGACAAGGCTTTCGGGGGTCTTTGAGGCTGCTGTGGGGGATGATACAGAGACTGGCAGTGAGAAAAGACATCCAAAACACAATTGTTGGCTTTGCCACCATCTCCCTGACCCATCCCGGCTGCTTCACCTGTGAGCCCCTGGTAATGGTGTCACAGGATGGCCAGTCTCCTCCTGGCCTTCCCCCTCACACCCTAAGTCCCAGCCTCAGAGACTTTTCTGAGTTTCTGAGCATGTCATGGACACCATCCCACCCCACTGCTTTTGTACCTGCCTGTAATGTGTTTCCATTGAACTTGAACTCCGTTGGGGGGGTAGGGGGGGTCTGCACTCGTCTTTGATGTGTTCACGTGCATGTGTGTGTTCCAGCGTTTTCACCCTCCTTGATCCTACTCAAATGTCTCCCCATCCATGGGATTTTCCAAGAAGAATCATCGTGATTATTTGTGTTTATATTTCCTCGTATGGACTGTGGGTTACATGTTGTTCTCCCTTTTTTTTTTTTTAATAGGATCATCTCAAAAGTTTCATTAAAAGCATTTGACAAAATGAAACACATTTTCATGATTACAAATTCGAAATGGTATGCATTCAATAGTGTGGATCTCAACATAATAAAGTCATGTAAACAAGCCCCCAGATACCATTATACTCAATAACAATTACAGTGTTGCCTCTACTACCAGGAACAAGACAAAGAAACCTAATCTGACCACGTTATTCAACATAGAACTAAAAGATCGAGCCCAAGCAATTAGGTAAGAATAAGAGGCATTCAAATCAGAAATGGAGAAGTAAAATTCTGTTTGCCCATGAGGTACTCTTATATATAAAAAACCCTAAAGGTTGGCTCGGCGCCTGTGGCTCAACGGGCTAAGGCGCTAGCCACGTACACCTGAGCTGGCGGGTTCGAATCCAACCCCAGGGCCCACCAAACAACATGACGGCTGCAACCCAAAAATGGCCGGGCATTGTGATGGGCGCCTGTAGTCCCAGCTACTTGGGAGGCGGAGGCAAGAGACTCGCTTGAGTCCAGGAAATGTAGGTTGCTGTGAGCTGGGATGCCACAGCACTCTACCCAGGGTGATGGCTAGAGGCTCTGTCTCAAAAAAAAAAAAAAAACCCTAAATGTTATAGCAATTAAAGAAAAAGTTACCATAAGCCCACCCAGTAAGATTGAAGACCCAAAATATCAACATGGAAAAGTCATTTAAGTTTCTACACACTGACAACTTTAAAAAAATGTCAGATTAATATGAGGGTACAAATGATTAGGTTACAATGTTTGCATTTGTGAGGTGAGGTCCCCTTTGTAGCTGTGGCCCTCACCCAGGTGTGCCATTCACGGTTACATTGTGTCAACTAGGTAAGAACGTTCTAATCTCCCTTCCCCCATTTCTCTCTCCACCCTCTCCCCCAAACTGAGTTAAATTGAGGTTTTTCTGTGGGTTTCTCTCTTCTCTGGGTTGGGTGTGTGTCAGTTCTCTCCGAGGGTGTGTATTAGTTTTTCTCTCTGGACACGTTTCATGGATTTGCGGGTCATCCTTGCGCGGGGGCCATGCTCATCTTCTCTGAATTGGTCCAATTTTAGTATTGTGCTGCTGAAGTGAGTGAGAATTCGTTCCTCTTGATAGGTGCCCCCACCCTCGCTCAGCGCGTGGCACAGCATATGCCTTGACCACTACACAGATGTGAGTGTTGAGCCACTGTCGGTTCGGCCGGCCCCTTCCAGGCTGGTGTCTGCTTCTCCTCTTCCTCCCATCCCGGGTGAGAGCTTTCCGCACAGAAAGCCATTCCTGTCCCAGGCTAGGAAAAGTCTCATCAAACCCCCACATTCCTTCCTGAGCAGGAAGGTTGTTTCTTCTTTCCCTTGTCTTCTTTAGGGTCCCCTTGTCCATTTTTCTTTTCTTTCTTTTTTTGCAGTTTTTGGCCAGGGCTGGGTTTGAACCCGCCACCTCCAGTATATGGGGCCAGCGTCCTACTCCTTGAGCCACAGGGGCCACCCCTTGTCCATTTTTCTACTCAGATTTCCCCTGCATAAAAATCTAGGGTGGTCTATCTTTGAAGAAATAATTTTAAGACTGAGATGAAAAAAAAAATCTAGGGTGGTCTTTTGGAGGTTCATTGAAACTTCCCAAGCTAATCCTCCCAGTGGTGTCCAAGGCTATGATTTCCATGTTAAGAAAAAAATCTCATTGTGATGGTATTGCTGTGAAATCTCCTTTTGACAGCAGTACCATCTGTTCCTCAAAAATGAGTAAGCCATCATTGGATTGAAAAAACATCTGCGGTAAAATGAGGTTATGTTGAGAAGCAGGAGAAAAGAAGATACTGAAGTCACAAGTAGAGAGCCCAGGGCAGCGCTGGCCACTCACAGGACAGCTGGGCTGTGGGTCAGAACTCTCCAGGGACTTCCAGTCTTACTTGTCATCATCAATTCCCATCTGTACTAATTCTGTTAATGCTGCCCGGCCGTCCCATCTCTCAGGACAGAATCCGGGCACCTTCCCTTTGTCCCTTTGCCACGGTCCCCTACATCTAGCTTGTCATCCATTCTGAGTTTTGCTTTTTTTTTTTTTGAGACATACTCTGTTGCCCTGGGTAGACTGCTATATGGTGTGATCGTAGCCCACACCAACCTCAATCTCTTGGGCTCAAGAGATCCTCTTGTTTCAGCCTCCCAAGTAACTGGAACTACAAGCCCCTACCCCAACACCTGGCTAACTTTTCTGTTTTTAGTAGAGATGGGGTCTTGCTCTTGCTCAGGCTAGTCTTGAACTCCTGAGCTCGAGGAATCCTCTCACCTCAGCCTCCCAGGATGCTAGGATTACAGAGATGAGCCACCAACCTGGCCTGATTTTTGTTTCTTTGTGCATATTGTAAGGGTACATGTCAAATCTATTAAGAGTAGTATGTAAATGTCTCACAATAACTAAGTGAGGTAAAGGCTATGTTAACCAGTTTGATGTAAGCATTCCAAATTGTATATAGAATCAGCACATTGTACCCCATAAATGCATTAATGTACACTTTATGATTTAATAAAACAATTAAGAGGGACAAAATTATCTCTGAGACCCCCCCTTTCTTTTCCACTGTCCATCACTTTCCCTCCTGGAGGCTGATTTCTTTCCTCTGCAATCAGTTCTGCAATGGCCCTGCATGGGCCAGTCTTCCCAGCATGCCTCTTTAATGATGCCCCTCCTTGGTTAGGGAAACGTGGGCAACTTTAAGACCCTTCAGGGAATGCTTCCTTCTGACTTGGGGTACTTGTTTGCACCCTAAAAGCAAGCCTTTGATGGAGTTTATGGAACCATCTCTAGCCGTAGGTGGCCTCCGGAGCCTGCACACTCTCCACGGGCAGAGAGCATCTTCCCATGGAAGGAGTTACGCCAGCAGGCGCTGAGGCCCCTTTCTTGGCTTGCATATTGAAAGTGGCTGCCATTGCCGAGACCGTCGTCTGGGGGGTGCCACAACCAAACGCCTTTGCAGAATTCACAGAGCAATGCGAGCTGGCACATACATTGTAAAGAGCGACACAGGACAAAGCTAAAGTGAATTTCTAAGTGCAGGGATAGTTTAGCGCCGGGCTGATTTCCAATGACCGGGGGATGTTAGCTTTGTCCCCCCAGTTTGTGCTGCTGCGGGGCTTGGGGGTGAAGTCTTGAGTCTCTCCCAGGGTGTTAACTCAGGGCTGGACTCCCGGGGGGTGGGGAGTGATGTTCACTAAACACATGGTAATGGATTTATCGAGTTAGTCTTGTGGTCTTTCACGAACATTTGTTTACTGCCTACCAGAAAGCTCAAGTAGACCTTTACCTCCATCCATACTGTACCAAAATTCAATGAGAGCCGCCCAACCCCTGAAAGGGGGCTTTTGACAACCTGAGAACAGGTTTGGCTGCCTTCAGCTCCCCTCGAGTGCTGGCCAGGCGGGGAAGGCACACTTGCTGTGTGCTGTTTGTTCAGTAACAGCCTCTTGAAGCACAGGTCTGTTGGTGAGAACTCGGCCTTACAAAGTCAACAGAAGGCTTCTGGTTGATTGTCCAGGACACTGAGCTGCGATGTCCGTCACACAGATCCAGAACTTCCCGTCCCCTGGCTCAGTGCTGTCACAGCACAGGCAGCTCTGGTTGGCCTCCACCTCTCAGCCTACAGTCTTGGTGTTAACCGTGGGGGCTTCCTTAAGGGAGGGGCTTCTAAAGCCCTTTCTATGAGCAACGTGGCTACTGACACAAGTCAAGGGACTAAGTGGAAATACTTACCGGCAACAGAAAGGCAAATGTACTTTCAGTTCAGGTGTGAAAGCCCAGTCCATGATTCCCTATTTTTACTATTTATCCTAGTAAACATTCTTTAAAAATAAAAAAAGAGGCTCAGCGCCCATACCTCAGTGAGTAGGGCGCTGGCCACATACACCAAGGCTGGTGGGTTCGAGCCCGGCCCGGGCCTGCCAGAGAACAGTAAGTACAACCAAAAAATAGCTACACAGGAGGCTGAGGCAAGAGAATCGCTTAAGCCCAAGAGTTTGAAGTTGCTGTGAGCTGTGACACCATCGCACTCTACCGAGGGCAACAAAGTCAGACTCTGTCTCAAAGTAAATAAATACAAATAAATAAAAAATAAAAAAAGAGAGAGGTGGCACTCTACCAAGGGCAACAAAGTGAGACTCTGTCTCAAAATAAATAAAAAATAAAAAAGAGGGAGAGAGAGAATGATATCCTTCCTGAATTTTGGAGTCTGTTCAGTGGTGTTTCCATGTGGGTACGTCTGGGACCTCTAGCTTCAGGACTGGTCAAAGCAACTTGGTGAGAGGCCTGAATCCTGCCGGCCTTGGCCTGGGAGAGAGAATCTGCTGAAAGCCGAGTAGGGAGCCTCTGGGAGGTTGCAGCCCAACAAGGTAATTCTCCCAGCCGCCAGATGACAAAGGTTGCATTTACACCTGGCCAGGAGGTTTAATCATCTACCATTTCCAAACATAGCAGGCTAACAACCGGCTGGGCTGAAAATCATAAATTAAAAAAAAAAATCACCAAGAAGAGACAGCACAACGAGGAGCGAAGAAATCGGTCAGTGTCTTTGCCCCCGAGAATGGGGGCCCTGAGTGGGGGGCCTGGGTTGGGCCCTGGGTGAGGGACCTTTGATGACAGGCTGAGCCAGTGTTCCCCAGAGAAGCATGAACAGCCCAGTTGCCATGAACCCCATGAAAAGACGGCCCCCTGTAAACCCGGGCTATCCTCACCATGGCTGTGAGAAGAGACGTCTCTGCCAGAAAGATCTTCCTTTGGAGGCTTGCAGAGGGGTCTGACCCCCGTGACTGTTCTTTTGTACCACTGCATTCTTGTTAGAAGAGCCCAACCTGCCTTCTTGTCACTGAGTCCCATGGGCTGGAGTAGAAGCTGAATGCTCCCTACCTTGGGTCAAACTCCCTGGGTTCAAATCTCAGCTCCCCACTTACCTTGGCTTTGGGCAAGTAGCCTAACCTCTCTGTGCCTTGGTTTCCTGGCTATAAAACGGGGATGGAAATAGTTCTTGTCTTGTAGCATTTGGTCAGGGTTAACTGAGATAAGGCGTCACTGCCATTAGTTCCCTGGAAAATACAATCCAGAGAACCCATGGATACCTTTAGCTAGAGGTTGGTGGTGTGATGGTGTCGGAGCCTGCTCTACACGACCCCAAATGATGAGGGCGTTCTATCTAGGAGAGACTATGGGGCCCTGCTAGCCACAGAGCAGTGTCTGTGTGTTCACTTTTCACGTCTGGATCTGATTGCACCACGAAAGCCATAGCACCCCCTCGATGAACAGGATCTGCACCATAAAGTCTTTATTGCAGAGGAAAAATCAATCCTTTAGGTAATTAGCAATAAATATTATTGAATATCTGCTCTGGTCAGCGCAGGGGACAGAAGAGAATTGGATCCAGGCCCTCCTCCCTCAATAAATTTACCATCTTGATAGGGGGACAAGACATACATGTAAATAGATAACCAACAACTCAAGATAACGTGTGTCAAATGCCAAGTGAGCCGTATTGTAAAACACGTGCATTTGTGTCTTATCTCTTCTACTCACTCCCTGAAGACAGAAACCACATCTGTCTTGCTCCGGATATGGCCTCCACTCACATCTGCATTCTCGCCGAGACTCACTAGACTTCCTACTGTCCAGATTCTTAGATCTTTCCAGCATTATCTCCTTTAAGCTTATAAAGTGGGTTGTAGTGCTACAAGTCACAGTGATGCACGTACACCTGTCCCCACTGTTTCGTGCCAGGCATGTGCTGGGGACTCTTTCCCTTGCTGTCCCCTCCACTGTCCAGTGCTGTGTCTGCACAGGGAATGATAAAATGCATTTGGGGTGCGACCACTATTCCAGACACGGTGAGCCGCTACATGGGTTGCCTTACTTCATCATCTGAAACACCATTGATGTAGGTGTCACAACGTTCACATCGTAAGAGGAAGGGGTCTCAGAGACTCAGGACGTACACAGGTGACAGACTGGCAAGCGAGACTGTTTAAATGGATTCACAAACGAAGAGACTGACCAGACTGGGACAAGTTTGGAGTTCGGGGGACTGGGGTGATGAAGTTCTCCTCCAGGGAGCAGTGTGTCCACTAGATTTTATAGGAATTGGGATTGGATAAGTGGGAAATGTGGGTGACCGACAGAAGTGAGTTTAGAGGGCGACACAGGAGCCTTGGCAGGGGGCTCACTCCAGCGGGCTGGCTGGAACAATGAGAAAGGTACAAGGTAGATTGGGGACAGATTACAAAAGGCCTTATGTACCAAGCAAAGGAGGGTAGACCCTGAGGGAACAGACTCCATAGAAAACGGCTGGCCACATCTTGAGTGCTTACGTTTCTGTGTCTCTTTCTTTAGCTGAGTCCAAATATTTGATAAGCCTGTTATGGCCTTTAATTTCTTCATGCTACAGTTATAATTAATTATATAACATCTTCACTCATGGCCATTACACAAAACATTTGTACCACATAGCATGGGAAAATGTAAAAGCCTTGCAGAAAAATGCCAGTGTCCGCCCTCCTATCTCTTGTCCTTTTGAGTTTAAGGACCACTCCAAAGTTATACGCCCTTATCACTGGGGATACTGGGCAAGCCATGAGGACCGAGGTAAAGGCCCTGTTGTAATGGAACAGAACATCTGGCAATTGCTATGTCCGTGTCCTGGCATGCCAGATCCACAGCTGTTTGTCGCACTGCCACGAGTTTGGGTTTCCCTGCGGTGTGTATGACCTTTGACCTATCTTCCTACCACTGTGCTTTTTGTTTTTCCAAAAACAAAAGAAGTAGAGAGGGTCATAATACTTCTACGTGCTGGGTATGGTGATGAATCCGATGGTGTTTGCTAAGGGCCAGTGGGGACCTGGGCATCCCACGAGCACCTGTGTTATGACCCTGGGTGGCGCCCAGAGGCTGGTGGTCTCTCTGTGCGCTCTGTTTTACAAAGACAGCATCTCACTCAACACCCAGACCCCTCGCTCTGCCTTGTTGTAATGAGGCCAGGCTTAGAGATGAAGGTGGGAGGATCACGGTGGCGTGGCCGAGAAAGTAAGGACGCCAAAACTGAGGCTCGTTTTTTGTTGGTGTTTCATATTTTGTTTGCTGTACTTTCCGGACATTTGGAAAATTAAAACAAAATTGGCGCTTCATGATCTTAAACCTACACTTCAATTAAAAGAGTTAAAAGTTGGAAGGTGAAGATGCTGGCATTCAGCATTCTAACTTAGCACACAGCTCTTCTAGCGTGTCACTCTTTTTTATTTCCATTCATTTTGAGAAAACACAGTGGCTTTTGTTTGTTTTAAGGTAAAAAAGACAAAAATAAGTCCTTAAACGACTAAAAAGCATTTGTTCAAAATTCTTTTGTAGCTATTGTAGAATCTTCTCCTGTTCCTTCTACAGCACCAGAAAAGTAAAATCTAGAGCATAAATGTGCCAGTCGTGGGGCTTAGAAGGGAGCACAGACCCCGCAGAAAGCATGTTTGAGATTTTCCACAAAACTCCGAGTATTTTCCAACTGGCCATTTGAAAACCTTTGATTAAGCAAGCCGGCCCTCTTGTTTTCCTGTCCTCTATCAAGATTGAAACTAAGTTGGCCACCCACTGATACGAATCTGTAAATAGACTAAATCCTCCCTTTGAACGTGCGGGTCCCTAACTTGCTATCTTATGAAAATGTTTGGGGGATGACAACATCAGAGGGCTCAGCAGAGTCCAGCGTCTGCCCTTGGCTAAGGAGACTTGGGAGGTGCTAGGTCTTTCAGTGAGGAAGGGGACAGCCAGGGAGTTAGAGGACAGAAAGGCTGTCTGCACAAACTCCAGCTTCCCTGACCGCTGCCTGCCACCCTGTGTGAAAGATGGGTGTGCGGGGTGCTGATTCCACAGAGACCTGGACAGTGCTTCCATAAGCCTTGTGCCTTGCCGTGGCCAGTGGGAGCGTGCAGCACAGAGTTATGGGAAATATGTGTTTCATAGGCTGGGCACGGTGGCTCGCACCTGTAATCCCAGCACTCTGGGAGGCTGAGGCTGGTGGATTGCACGAGCTTAGGACTTAAAGACCAGCCAGAGTAAGAGAGACACCATCTCTAAAAATAGCCGGGCATTGTGGTGGGCGCCTGTAGTCTTAGCTACTCGGGAGGCTGAGGCAAGAGGATCGCCCAAGAGTTTGAGATTGCTGTGAGTGATGATGCCAAGGCACTCTACCAAGGGTAACAAAGTGACACACTGTCTCAAAAAGAAAGAATACGTGTTTCATTGTCTCATTTCTAAAGCTTAATCTTTTGTTTTGCTTTCTTCTCTCACTTTCTAGTATTCTACATTTTCTCTCATTTTTTTCTTTAGGTGAATCCTTTCTCCTTTTATCTTCAGCTTTTCTAACACATCTCTTTTTTGTGTCTATTTCCCAATTTTAATTTTTCTCTATTTCTCTCCATTGTACCATTAACCTTCTTTCCTCTTAATCACTTCTTTCTTGCTGCTTTCCTCAGGGGCTGTAAGTCAGAGAACTTGACCCATAGCACAGCCAGAAACATCAATTATGCTCTGTATTGCATTTTTTAAAAATAAAGCTTGCCAGGGCTCAGTGCCCATAGCACAGAGGTTACAGCGCCAGCCACATACACCAAGGCTGGCAGGTTCAAACCCAGACCAGGCCAGCTAAACAACAATGACAGCTGTACCAAAAAATAGCTGGGCACTGTGGCAGGTGCCTGTAGTCCCAGCTACTCGGGAGGCCGAGACAAGAGAATCGCTTAAGCCCAAGAGTTTGAGGTGCTGTGAGCTGTGACACCAGCGCATTCTACCCAGGGCGACATAGTGAGACTCTGTCTCAAAAATAAATAAATAAATAAAGATTGCCAGGGCTGGGGTCAGTGGTTCATGCCTGTAATCCCAGAGCTTTGGGAAGCTTAGGTGAAAGGATCACTTGAGGCCAGGAATTTGAAATCAGCCCGGGCAACGTAGCAAGACCCCACCTCTTAAAAACAAAAAACAAAAAACAGGGCAGCGCCTGCGGCTCATCAAGTAGGGCACCAGCCCCATATACCAAAGGTGGTGGGTTCAAACTCAGCCTCAACCGAACTGCAAAACAGAAAAATAGCCAGGTGTTGTGGCGGGCGCCTGTAGTCCCAGCTACTGGGGAGGCTGAGGCAAGAGTATTGCCTAAGCCCAGGAATTGGAGGTTGCTGTGAGCTGTGTGACGCCACAGCACTCTACGGAGGGCGATAAAGTGAGACTCTGTCTCAACAAACAAACAAACACCAGACTGCTAAGCACATGGGCAGGTGTCTGTGGTTCTAACTATTCCTGTTGAGGCAGGAGGATCTCCTGAGCCCAGTTTGAGGCTACAGTGAGCTCTGATCACACCACTGTACTGTAGCCTGGGCGCAGAGGGAGACCCTATCTCTTCAAAAAAAAAAAAAAAAAAGAATTTGATTAATTAAATTTAAAAATGAAAGAAAACCTGCCGGCACAAGAGACTTATGGAGTTCGTGATAGTGCTTGTACCCAGGCTGGTTCTGTTCTGAGTTCTGAATTCACACTATGATTTTAACAGCTGCTGATTGAGTAGAGGGGCTATATTTCTAGTGTGCTGGCAAGTAGGCAAGGAGTTGGTGAGGAGGTTGTGTTGGAGACATAAATGAGCAATCATCTTCCTTCCATAATTCAGGCTGATGGGCATTCTCTTTACTCTCCCAGAGTTGCTGAATGAGAAGGGAGGCTTTAAGTTGCAAAGATGCCACAGTTGCAGAAAATTAGTTTAATAACCAGGATTGGGGCATGACCCCGTCTAGGCAGGGGTCCTCAAACTATGGCCCATGGGCCACATGCGTTGGTGTGAATTGCATTTATTCCTGTTTTGTTTTTTTACTTCAAAATAAGATGTGTGCAGTGTGCATAGCAATTTGTTCATAGTTTTTTCCAACGGTCTCAGGGACTCTGAATTGGCCCCCTGTTTAAAAAGTTTGAGGACGCCTGATCTAGAGAAAAGCTGAGCTGGGAACTGTCTGTGATTCTCTCCCAGCTCCCACCTTCAGCATCTCTGAAGCCCCCATCAACTCCCTGTCTGCCTCCATACCTGGGTCAGTGTTCCCAGAAAAGTAGGGGCTTTAGTAGAGAGGTTCAGGGGTTCAAGCCTTTGGAGAGAAACTAGGCTTGAATTCCTGCAAAACAACCTCTCTGAGGCTCAGTCACCTGAGCTACCTGCTGTTAAACTGGGTGATCCAAGTCCAATGCTTGGGACTGGGTGACGCTCATCAGTGCTGAAGTTGCTGGTGTCACCCTTCTCACTGTCCTTACTCATTAATTGTCCAGAGGCACAGAAGGAGTTAAGGGAAAGAGCTACATGTGCACACGTGGAGAGTCAAAAACTCAAACCACATTCCAGCACGTAGCAGGTGCCCTGCCACCCAGGCCTTCGCCCCACCTGACTTTACGCCTTCAGAGTAAGCCAGAAGCCACATTGTAAATTAGTTATTTATTTTGAGAGATGGGTCTTGCTGTGCTGCTCAGGCTGGAGTGTAGTGGTATCATCAAAGGTCACGGCGCCCTCTAACTCCTGCCTCAGCCTCCTGAGTTGCTAGTACTACAGTTGTGTGCCGCCACATCCAGCTAATTTTTTTTTTTTTTAATTTTTTTTGTAGAGACAGACTCTCACTTTATCGCCCTGGGTAGAGTCCCGTGGCGTCACACAGCTCACAGCAACCTCCAAGTCCTGGGCTTAGGCGATTCTCTTGCCTCAGCCTCCCGAGTTGCTGGGACTACAGGCGCCCACCACAATGCCTGGCTATTTTTTTGTTGCAATTTAGCTGGGGCTGGGTTTGAACCCGCCACCCTTGGTATATGGGGCTGGCGCCCTACTCACTGAGCCACAGGTGCCACCCTCTTTTTTTTTTTTTTGAGACAGAGCCTCAAGCTGTCCCCCTGGATAGAGTGCTGTGACACCATAGCTCACAGCAACCTCCAATTCGTGGGCTCAAGCAAGTCTCCTGCCTCCGCCTCCCAAGTAGCTGGGACTACAGGTGCCCACCACAACACCAGGCCAATTTTTGGTTGTAGCCATCATTGTTTGGCCGGCCTGGGCTGGATTTGAACCCACCAGCTCAGGTGTACGTGGCTGGCGCCTTAGCCCGTTGACCCACAGGCGCCTAGCCCACATCCAGCTAATTTTTTAATATTTCATTTTTATGTTATATAGAGATGGGGGTCTCACCATGTTGCCAAGGCTTATCTTGAACTCCTGGCCTCAAATGATCCTGTCAACCTAGGCCTCCCAGAGTGCTAGGGTTACAGGTGTGAGCCCAGGAAACTATTTTAAAGGAAGGTGAGAAAAAGTTTTTTACTGTTGTGATAAATGTTAACCCCTTATGTCAGTTATCTACTGCTGTGTAATAAATCCACCCCAAATGCAGTGGCCAAAACAACAGCCATTTTTATTTATCCATGACCCTGTGCGTCAGCATATTGGGTTGGGGTCAGCTGAGCAGTTCTGCTGGTCTTGCCTGGGTCAATTGGTAGGATGAACAATGAATCAAGCACATACCAGCCAGGAAAAGGGGTCTCGGATGGCTTTACTCACAGGCCTAGTAACTGGTGCTGTCTGTGCACTTCGCCTCCTTTGACACATGGCCTCTGATCCTCAAGGAGGCTGGCTTGGGCTTTTCACAAGGTGGCAGTGTTCCAGGAAGACAGGAGCAGACGCTAAGCCTCTTGAAGCCCAGACGCAGCTGTCACACATAGTGTTGCTTCTGTCACAACCCGTGGAAGACCTCCTCAGCCCCAAAGTGTGGGTAAGTAGGCTCCAGCTCTGGATGGGGAACACAGCAGTCATTCTGCAAATGGATGTGCACAAGGGAGAAATTATTGTGTCCATCTTTGCAAATGATCTATGCAAGTCCACCTCCTGCCATAAGGAATCATATCCTTCCTTCATAAGAAGACTTATCCCCCCCGCCAGTGCATCTCATTAGGGCAACAGACTTGAAGTCCAAAGTCCTTAAAATTAGGTCTAGATCTAGAAGAAGTTCTTCTGGTACATCATAAAGAAAACCACAGTAGGTTTAGGGGCAGATGGTACAGGTATTTTTACTTTATAGGGATCTGTCTCATTCTGCCCCTGTACCATGTGAGAGAGGGACCCCACGGCCTCTGTAGATATTCCCATTCAGAAAGGGGAAGAACCGGAGACTCCAAGGGTGGAGCTTGCTGGGGCAGTTCTCCCACAGTGGCTCCACA
>CAUYON010136434.1:0-15570 GCA_963573935.1 Arctocebus calabarensis
TGTGCTATACTTGGGTTATAGCCTTCATATGAAAGCTATAAATTGGTTTCATAGTAGGGCTGATTACATTGGATACTTTTTCTTCCATTCTTGAGATACTTTGCTAAGAAGAATATGTTCCAGCTCCATCCATGTAAACACAAAAGAGGTAAAGTCTCCATCTTTCTTTAAGGCTGCATAATATTCTTTCCGCATATTTTTAAGAGGTTATTTTTCTGGAGTGGGAGCTCTTTTAGAATTCCTTCTGTTCTGCATCTACCTGCCGTAGGCAGGGGTAATTTTCATTTGTCTGATGCGGGTGGTCCCTGGGGTGGCATCTGTTCTTCCACCTTTGTGCCTTGTCCCGCCCGCTTGATCCCTAAGGCTTCTGGTTTTCTTCATTTGAAGGCAACAGAGACCTTCATTTGTTTTTGCTTTAGTGTTTATTATAAATAGCATGTGATTTTTTTTTTTTGACTGTGATATTTTCAGAATTACACAAAGCGCTCTTCACAGGCAGTTATGGAACTGAAAGCAGCACTGAATATAAGCACTTTTTTCCTTTTCATTGGAAGGAACTGTATTTTTCTGGCCTAGCCCTTTGGAGTTTTTGGTCCCTGGACCTCCGACCCTCTAAAGACTCTCCTGAGTTTTTTTTGTAAAGCAAAAAGACAGCAGATTTCGGAAATCACCTCGTAAATTTTTAAAATTAAATCCTGAGCCCTCCATTTGAATAAGAAACTGTCCTCCAGCCTTAAGCTTTACCTCAATCAGTACTAGTTTTATTCAAGTTAAAAATGCCCTCCCCTAACTTTTGGTTACTTTTAGAAGGCTCGTTTCACTTAAAATAATACAATTGCTTCCATTCTCCCAACCATTTGCCTGACTCCTGGCACTCTCGTGCTCTTGGCCTGTATTTCTAGCTTTTTTGGGGGGTGGGGGATCCCTCTGGAGGCCCTATGAGCTTGTCTAATCAGCCCGCCCAGAGGAAAGCGTGTTTTCCTCCTCCCATCTGCCGCTTCCATTGGGCTCTTGACTTTGATCAAGACATTCAGGATCCTCTACCTGGTCTTCTTGATGTTTTTCTCTTTCCTCGTCCATCACTCTGATCTGATCTAGCTTAAATTTTGTCCACTCTGCATCAGTGATTCCTCTGGCATGAATCTCTTCATCACCCTCCATTCTGCCATCGCCAACTCTTATCCTTGTTTCTGGACTGTTGGATGACGTTACCCTTTGGGAGGCTTCCTGTGGTTTTCCCTTCCCCTTCTCTACCCTCTACTCAGCATCAAGAGAGAGTTAATCTGCAATGAACATTCCCACCCTCCCCAGCCTACCCCCACTACCCCCACGCTCCCCACCTCACCTCACCCCCCCACCCTCCCAAGCTCACCTCACCCCCCACCCCCCAACCTCACCTCACCCCCCCACCCTCCCAAGCTCACTGTCAAGCTCTGGCACCAGTTGCTTACCAGGAAGCCAAAGTGCAACTGCAGCCTGCCCATCCCTTCAAGAGCAGGTTTCAAGAGCACCATGAGCCTGAACCGGGTACTGCTAACTGCTCCTTCATAGTGCACCCTAAACTACAGGGGCTTTCTACAAAGGACCTAAGCCCATGTTCCCATGGCTCTGGGAATTCCTCTGGGCTTTAACTCTAGCCTGGTTTCTCTCCTTCTTTATCCTATGCTTCATACCAACATCTTCCCACCCCACCTGTTCTCCAAAAAGTGCTGGCCAAGTAGGAGTCTCCGATGAGTTTTGGAGGCTGCTTCTTGCCTTACCCTAGTGTCTACTAATCACCGGCAATCCCACGCAGCCCAAGTGACTGGGACACTGTAAGCCAATCCAGTTCAGTACTGTAGCCTTCTACCTGTTGGGCATAGGGTCCAGATGGGACTTCCATTACCTATGTTAAAGACTGTGACATTTGCGAGATGAAGTTCACTGGCAACCCCTTGGAGTCCATAGCAAGTATTTCTAGTTTGTTCCTTCTTTTAGTAATCCAGCAAATATTTACAGAGAGACTGCAAAGCACTGTAAACTCTCCATAGTTCTGGGATACAGGTGAGAAGATGGCAGAGAAGGTCACGGAACCTGTGCATATAAAGCATCAGTAATCGTCAATAGTTTTAAAAGTCTGAGGACGATTAGCTGTCCAATGTGTAAGGGACTGAGAGGGAAGGCCATTTAGAAAAAATGCTCAAGGAACTAATCTCTGAGAACATGACATTTCAATAAGGATCTGAATGATAACAAGGAGCCAGCATGCCAATTTTTTTAAAATCGATGTTTTTCATTTATTTAGTTATTTGGTTCTCTCTGTTAATCGGACTCATTTAATTAAACCAACTTTTTTTTTTTTATTGTTAGGGATTCATTGAGGGTACAAGAAACCAGTGTACACTGATGGCATTTGTTAGGTAAAGTCCCTCTTACAATTGTGTCTTGCCTCCAAAAGGTGTGTCCCATGCCAAGACCCCCACCTCCTCCCTCCTTCCCTCTCTCTGCTCTTCCTTTCCCCTCAGCATGCCAATTTGGGTGGGCAGAGTATAGTAGGTAGAGAGACCAGCAAAAGCACCAAAGCTTAAAGTGAGAATGAATTGGGAGGAGTCTGAAGGACAGCAAAGAGAACTCTGTGGTTGATCTTGAAGCTCAAAGAGGTGAATGAGAAGAAATTAGGTCAAACAGGAAGACGCAGACCAGAACACGCCAGGTCTTAGTACATTTGCAGAAGATATTTGCATTTCCTTTGGAAAGCAGTGGGAAACCAGGCTCTGCACACCCAGAAAAAAACACACACACACACAACTGGAAACCATGGTGACTGAAGTCCCAACCAAGTTCAATGGAAATGAAGACTGGGCCACAGGGAGGGAGTGACTACCAAGTTTATTAGATGTTCTCAGGTTGGGGATGATATCTTGATGGGATGCCTGGCTTCTGGGGTTAGTGAGGAATTCAAAGGAGGAGGCTAAATGGATTCAGGGGCCATAGGCAGAGCCCTAATGTCTTGTAGGGGCTTCCAGGAGGGAGAAAGTCACAGGGTCCAGAGCGGCTTGAGATGTGAACTCTGACACAATGCTATTGCAGCTTCAAGACAGACAAAGTGTTATGAATTGCAACAATGAAGCCCTCTTGAGGAAGCAAAAATCCTCAAAGCAGTGGACTGTGACCCCTCAAACCCTCACCCCCCAATGTGTTGGTGTTAGGAAGCAAGACCCTTGGGAGATAATTAGGTTGTGGATTTCGTGTTCTTATGGGAGGAGTTCCGGAGGGCTGTCTCATCTTCTTTCTGCCCTGGTACACTGCAATGGAAAGTGTTCAGTCTGCAACCTGAAACAGGGCCCTCCCTGGGCCTGACCACCCTGGCCCAGTGATCTTGGACTTACATCCTCCCAAACTATGGGAAGTAAATTTCTCTTGTCTATGAGACACCCTATATTGTTGTAGCATCCCAGATGAGCAAAAAATCGCATTAATGCCTGGTAGGACCTGGACATACTAAAGTATTAATTCTCAGCTCTTATACCAGAGGTGCCCAGAAAGAAGACATACAATCCCATAAAAACATTAGTAAAAATGGGCCAGGAGTACTGGCTCACACCTGTAATCCTAGCACTCTGGGAGGCCAAGGCAGGAGGATTGCTTGAGCTCAGGAGTTTGGGACCAGCCTGAGCAAGATTCAGACTCCATCTCTAATAAAAATAGAAAAATTAGCCAGACATCATGGGCGCCTGTAGTCCCAGCCACTAGGACAGCTGAGGCAAGAGGATCACTTGAACCTAGGAGTTTGAGATTGCTGTGAGGCTGATGCCAGGTCCCTCTAGCCTGGGGCAACAGAGAAAGACTGTCTCAAAAAAATATGTAAAAACAGCACCCTGATATTTATGCAGGGTGGGGCCAGAATGCCCAAGATGCTAAGAGTATAAATTCTAGTCTCAGGCATATGGCCTTCTTGACCTTTTAAATGTTCTAAAAAGCAGATCCCCCTTGAGATGGGCTTTCTGCTTTCTTGTTTGTTTGTTTCCTCGAACAGTAGTTTTTACCCCTGCTAATCTGCAATAGTGAAAAAAAAAAAAAGATAACCCTACCAAATAGAAGGGACTTTGAAAGTGCTAAAGCTGCTGAGTCCTCCAGCGGGCCCTGCTGCTTCAGCCCACAGTGAGGTATCGGAATAAAATTAGGCCTGTGTGAAGGATGAATAGGTCCAGTCTGTCCCCTACAGAGCTCTGCCTGCGGATGGGGCCAGAGTCATCATATGGTCATACTCTGGAATAGAGCGTCTTTCATTCAAAGTTCCCAGGACACTTCACAGCTGCTAAAACGATCCTAAGCAAATATTTGTAGCCACACAGTACAGGTGGGAAGATGGAGGTACCAAGAAGAAAAAAGATTGGTCAACATCCCAAGAGTCAACCCCAGAGATAGGACCAGAATTCAGGACCTGGGCCAGTTGGGAGCACGGTCAGCTGGCTCGGGCCTGGGGTAGGACTGGTGGGATTTTGTGACTGTGAAGAGTCACAATCAAACAAATGTGGGCTACACGGTAACAATTGGTCGTGAGGCTGCTGTGTCCTCATTCTGTGCCACACAGACTAGTGTGCTTGGGGACACAGTGACCTGCAGCCCTCAGTGGTCAGGGAGCTTTAATAATAAAAGCGCTCTAATTAGATTGACAGTGTCTGTCATCATGAATGTGAGTAGTGGAGTGTTTTCTGCTCCTGACGGATGACTTTACAGGTTCAATTAAGCCCATTTCCTGTAGGCTGAGGCCCCAAATGCAGACACACAAAATGAGGACATGACCACATGGCCAAGACAAGGGTGGACACTGTGGCCTTCTCCGTGCCACAGTGCCAGAGTTTTCATGCCGTTGGGTACAGGGTGTGGTCTGAGTCAGAGGACAAAGTCAAGATCAAAGATTGTGCTTCCATGTGGCTTTTCAAAGGGAAGAGCCATTCTTCTTGTCACTGCTGACCTTCAAATAAACAAAACTCCAGCACCACGTAGAGCGAGGATGAGAAGATTCAAACATCCTTGTCTCAATAAGCCTCAAGTGAAATTGATTAGCTGGATGGGAGACAAGGCAAGAAGGGAAGGAAAGAGGGAAAAATAAGAACAATAAGCGGAGATCTAAGAGTCACAATGGGCTGCCACCAACACTAATCCCATGGGGTCCTTAGAAGCTGGTTTGTCCTGGGCAAGGGTCGTATCTAAACAGAGCCCTCCCCAGATGCCAGGAACTCAGAGGAACTTCAGGGCTTATAGCAAACCTCTAGTATGGCCTTGGAGAGGTCCGCAGCCACGGTGGCAACACAGAATGGTGTAGGGTTCAAGTTCAAACTCCAACTCCTCCATCTACCCTCTGTGAGATCCTAGGCAGATTGCCTCATCTCTTAGGCCTCATTTTTCTGGGCACGAATGGTGTGTACCTGATAGGGTTGTGAAGTAAGAAGTTCACAGAGTGAAGATGCACTTGGAACATAGCTTGGCCTACACGGAGAAGGCCACAGGTACAGTCATTACTGTTACTAATGTGGAGCAAGCCCAGGGTACCCTCAGAACTTACTAGATTTGGGGGCCATTTTCAATGCAGATCCAATTCTCTCTTGGGTCTAATTCAACTTGTGAGATACATATGAGATTTAATTCCAAAATTAAAGGGCTTTGGCCCAAAGACCATCTGTGTTGGGAGGTGAGGAAGGAAGCCAGGTTCTGTGGGGGAGTCATTCATCATTGGCATTTTGCTCCGCATCAATCAAGTCTTGCCCCAGGGAAAATCAAGAGATGGGCCAAATTTGCTTTCATGGAGATGCTCCTATTTAGCACCCACCAACCCAGGCCCACCCAAGATCTGTGACCCCAGGATCCCCCAAGGCAGGGGCATAGGCAGAGCCTCCCACCGTCAATCAGTCAATAGCCTCCCAGTGAATCTGCTCACCAAGGCTGTGCACCTGCCAGCAGGGAGCAAGGATGTGCTCAGCTGGGACACCCAGGGGCTGGTGCAGGGAAGCCAGGGGAGAGACCAGAGCAGAAGGGGTGGATTTGGGGGCTAGATTTCATCCAAGCTGGTTTTGGGCAAAGAGAAGGCATTTCATACATTATAAAGGACCACCCAGATGTGAATGGGTTTTATGCTATGATTATTACTACTTTTCATTCAAAAGACACTGGTTTAATATCTACATAGCCATCGACAGAGCAAAAGAGGCCAGAGAGCTCTGGGTCTGTGGCTGCCTCACGTGTGACCTCAGCTAAGTTCTACCACTTTCCAGAGCTCAGCTTTCCCTCAGCAAAGTCCCCAGAGAGCGGAGTCTCAAAATGAACTGAAAGTCGTAAGATAGACCAGGTGCCCACAGCAAACAGAAGATTCACCAAGGTGCCTTCTCCCTTCTCTCTGGGAAAGACAGAGGATACCTTTTTTTTCTAACATGAAAATGTACCTTCAGACAACTAGAAAACAAGACTGGCACCAGGGAAGGCTTCAGTGGTGAACTGTTTTCAAAGCATCTCTGCTCCCTTTACAGATCTTGCTGAGAGGGAGTATCTGTTTCAGCCTGTAGCAGGCACTTGCAGAAAGTGGCATTTAGGAATGTTTTCAGTATGCAGAGATGTTTTGTTGGCCAGGGTCCTGTTTCTTGCACCGGCACCAGCAGGAGCCTCCAGATGTGTGTTGAAAGGGCAGAAGAGCCTTGCTGGGGAGGCTGGGCTCCAGGGAACCCAGTGCCAGGTTTTGTGCGTTGGCTGGAATGCTTCCTGCGGTGATCAGTGAGCAGCAAAGAAAACCACCGACAGGCCGGGAGTGTGGAGGAGGTCCAGGTGCCATGAGACCATTCTACTCAAGTGAGCTTGATGCAGCCAGCTTTCCTGATGGTCTCACATGTGTCCTCTTTGCCTGGACTATTTCCAAGCCTCCGGTTGGGCTGGTCTAGGAGCTGCTGAGAGGCTTGGTTTGCAAAACCTCCCACACCCTGGCTGCCGGTGGCCAGGCATCTGTCATATGCGGGGGTGGGAGTTTGTGGGATTTTGTCATCCCACCATCAATTCATTGGTGCCCTGACTGCCTTCCCTCTTGCTTCAGTTGTAGTAACACCGCCACCTCATGGACAGAACCACTCACTACAGGCTACATTGATTTTTTTTTTTTTTTAATTTATTTTTATTTTTTTTTTCTCTCCCCAGTTAATACTCTTTTCTGGGAAAATGAACCTTTCTCCTGACATCTCCTTCAACCTTCTAGGCCTGTGGGGATGCAAAGGCAAGGACAGCTCAAGAAAAATTTGTAGGGAGTAATAGCATGTTAGACCCACAGCAGAAGACATCATGTGTATACAGAGACACATATATGTGTGTGTGGTCTCTGTATACAGTTGATCACTCAAGGGGCTGTGACCAACTGGTCAACATACAGAAGTGTTCAAGGAATTAGGCCTACTGTACTGATATGTACCTATGGTGCATGTCTGGTCTATGCATATTAGGTCAACTTAAGGAGGTGGCCAACATCAGGAGGTGGTCAACTCTGGAGGGTCTACTGTATGTGAAGTACTAATGAGATGTGAGCACATGACCAAGTTGCTGAGATGGGGGAGATACAATATAGTTTACCTGCTATCAGGTGTAGGCTGGGGTCTGAGTCAGGGGCCAAAGTGAAGATCAAAGATTGTGCTTCCACATGTGTTTGTGTATATGAGGTCCAGCTAATCTACTTCTATGTATCCATTTATATATATTAACATAAATATAAGTATAGTGTATAGCATATGTTAAGTGTATATGTTTATTTAAATATATGATAAAAATATTACATGGGTACTCCTGGGCCATCTCTAGGTCAATCTTGAAACGCCCTTTTCTGCCTTTTTCAGACTTCTTAGGCTGCAGAGTTTATGATTTCTTCTTTACCCCTCTTGTATATTTTAACTTGATCTCACTGGAATAAAAATGAGTCAGCTTCTGGCCTCAGATATGTATCAAGGAAAAGAGCTAGTGGTGGTCATCCATGGCAGATGAGAAGGTCTATGCCAGGTTGGGTAAACACAGGTGTTTAGCATGTGGAGAGGCTGGTGTGTGAGCCTGGTGGACAACATGGCTGTGATTCCTCTTCCTAGGAAGACCCCACAGTCCTTGCCTTCTAGAAGCTGTATGGTTACTATCCTTGCCTTCAATTAGTTGAATGAATGAACAAGCTAATTAGAGCCTGTGAACTTGCTTGTCCTGCTCATAGATCTTTGGTGTTGTGAAAGCACACAGAGAAGACAGAGAGGCGAAGTCATGTAAAGAAAAACTGGAGGTGGTGGGCCTCTCAGCATTCTGGATATCTAAAGAGAACTCACCCCCGTGTACAGCTGCCTGGTGTGAGTTGCAGACACTGTAAGTAGTGATTGTTTAATGGTGATGGAACAGTAATGAGGGCTCCATATCAGGGTCTCTCACCAGTGAGCCCTGAGAAGACACAACAGGGTAGGGAATACCAGAAGCCATTCCTTCCTTCTAAAAATGGTCATTCATTCTCCGGTCCTTTAAGTCCAGGTAAAGTTGAGAAGTTATTGGACCAAGTACCTTGTACAATCTACTAACCAGCACAGCATAACATGAATCAGTAGAGTGTGGTAGAGAAAATGCTCACGCCTGGAGACAGGATTACATGTTCTTATCCTTATCTGACACTCCCACAATCAGTGAACTTGTCTGAGGCTTTGACTCTACCATGACTCAGTTTCCTCATTTGTCAAGTGGAGAGATTGCTCTCGATGAACCCTAATTTCCTTTTCAGGGTTAACATTCTCTGATCTTCAATTTAAAAACTATCAAAAGTTTGAATGAATTGACAGTGACGATAATCCCATTAGAATCATTAGAATAATGACACAGGGAATCGAAAACAAAAGAAAATCAGGAAAGCATTTTATGTTAGATCTATAAATTCAGATTTGCCATCCTACGTGTCATGTCTAAATATTGACTGTTTTTCAGAGATCTGAGTGGGTCTGGAGGTATTAATAATTAATGTTAACAGCAGTTTGACCACTAGTAGCGGTCAGCCACAGGAGGATAGAAAGCCCCTGAAAGATAAGAGGAAGTTCTTCACCTGTCCAGTAATTAGCTCTTGAGACCCTGAACTTAGCCCTGGCTCCCCAGAGAGCACCTCTATCATTCAGGGTACATTCCACCCACCAAGCATCTTGTTAAGATGCAGAATTTGGTTCAGTAATTCTGGGCAGAGCCCAAAATTTCTAACATATTCCCGGGAGAAATCAGATATATGTGTGCAAAAAATAGGTGTCCTACTGGGTGGAGACTGATGGCCCCAGGTTTTAAATGCAATTGCGGTTTAGATGAGGGGAACAGCCCTAAATTCTAGAGGGGAGTCATGGCTCTGGGGAAAGGGGAGGTCCAGGCCATCGGAGAGTTGAATGTTTCTGCAGGTTAAATGTTTGTGAATAATGGAGAGTTATCAGTTACGGGAAAGGGAGAGAGAATGAAGGAGATTTAAATGCAGAGAGAGTTCTGTTATATAGCACAGAGTCGCTCAGCTCCAGGCTCTGGCCTTTCTGTCCTCCAAATTGAGGTTCGCCTTTCACTTAATGGAACAATTTTCTTCTGGTGCCACAATAGCCATTTTGTTCCAAGATGGATTGCAATGTGAACTGGTCTTTTTCCATCTCAGGCCCCAAACTGCGGCACAATTAGTTTCTAAATAAATGTCAATGGCTTCTGTGGGAGGCTCTGAATGTGAGGCTGGAATATCAGAGCAAGGCTCGCCGGTTCCGACTGTGCCCATGCAGACACCCAGTGTTTCCTGAGAAGCATCCTCACCGCTGTGCGCTCACTGAACATTTGTGATGCAGCATAGTTTAAAAGGCAGAAAGAAGATTGACTTTGGTTTTTGTTTTGTTTTTTTTTGAGACAGAGTCGCACTATGTTGCCCTCGGTAGAGTGCTGTGGCATCACAGCTCACAGCAACCTCCAACTCTTGGGCTTAAGCAATTCTCTTGCCTCAACCTCCCAAATAGCTGGGACTACAGGTGCCCGCCACAACGCCCGGCTATTTTTTGTTGCGGTTGTCATTGTTATTTAGTTATTTAGCTGGCCTGGGCTGGGTTCGAACCTGCCAGCCTTGGTGTTTGTGGCTGGCCCCGTAACCACTGTGCTACGGGCGCCAAGCCAGATTGACTTTGTTTTAAAGGTCATCGTGTTTTAAGGTAAACGTGATCACCTCTGTCCCAAAACAGCTGTGCCTGCTTCTGTCAACTCATGACCTTTCTGTCTTGACAAATTCCAGTCACATACAGAGTGTGTGTGTTCCCCACCCCACCCTCCAATCCGAGGAGAGATCTGGTGGGCTGAACTGTGTCCCTCCAGAATTCATATGTTAAACACTAACTGCCGTGTGAGTTGTATGTAACTCACGCTAGGTTTGAGCCCTGGGCCTTGTGAAGCATATATAACTCACCTGTCTCTTTACCTCGAGTATCTTGGGAACCACATGAGCCCCAGTGAAACTTTTTTTTCCTTGGAGTGGCCATCAATGTGGTGAAGTCCTAACTCAGAATGTGACCTTGTTTGGAACTTGGGTCACTGCAAATGTAATTGGTTAAGACGAGGTCTTAACTTACTGGATGCCAGAGGAGGGTGGGCCCCTAAACCAATATGAATGGTATCCTTATAAAAAGGGGAAATTGAACTTGGACATGCACACAGGGAGATTGCCACTCAGAGTGGTGTGAGACCGCCAGCAAAACACCAGAAGCCAGGAGAGAAGTGCCTGGAAGAAGCTTTCCATCACGGCCTCAGGAGGGCGAACCTGCCAACACCTTCCGCTCGGACCTCCAGCCTCCAGAACTGCAAAGCGATGAATTTCTGTAGTTTAAGGCACCGGTCTGCAGCACTTTGTTACGGCAGCTCTAGCAGACGGAGACAACAGATCGATAATAAAATTAGGTATCAATAAAATTAAGTTGTTTCGTGTATGGCCTTGGGAAAAACCTTTTAACCGCTGTCAAACGAAGAAGTTGGAGCAAGCGGTTCACGAAATCCCTTAGGGTAAAGCATTCTGTGCTTCTATAAAAGTCTGATGTATTGATCAATCTAATGCCATTTTGTGGGTAACACCCGGAAGTGAGAGCTAAGAAACAGTAGCTGTGCCCAGAGGGGGCCAGCACAGCTGAAGGAGACCAGAGCCCAGTCTGAGCAGCCACCAAAGCAAACCGCCAAGCAATGTGGCAGAACCTTAACCCGCTGGGGACCTCGATACTAAAGAGAGACTGGACCAGACCTGGGCCAGCAAGGACACCAGGTTCCTCTTCCTGCACCAGAGATGCAGCGAGCCCGGCAGGTGGAATAATCTAGAAGCAGTGGAGGCCTTATTTGGAAATAGTCTTTGCAGATACAATCAGTTAAAGATCTCAATGTGAGATCACCCTGGATTGAAGGTGAGCTCTGTATCCTGATGTTTTTACAGGAAAGGAGACAGAGCTTTGGACACAGAGACACAAGGAGAAGGCCACGTGAAGGTCAGGGCAGACACCAGTTAGTGACACAGTCAGAAGCCAGGGAACACCAGACATGGAAGCTGCTAGAATCAAGGAAGGCGTCTCCCCCAGAGTTTTCAGCAGGCAAAGACCTGGGTGACACCTTGAGATTTCTGACCTCCAGAACCGTTAAAGGAATAAATTTCCATTGTTTTAAGTCACAGAGTTTGTGGTGGTTTGTTATGGCAGCCCTAGGGAACTAATAAACCTGAGTATAATCTATAATCTATGACTTACGTTGTTGTTCCTCAAACTTGCTCACAAGCATTTGTGAAAATACAGTGTTACCACATTCCAAGGCATTCATCTCAGCAATTCTTCAGCCCTGATGGCTAAAGAAGCACTTAAAAAAAAAAAAAATCAAGGACCAAGCAAAGTGAAATTATATTAATTAGTTCCGTTTTCTCTGCTGTGTCCTGGGGGACACACATGACTTTTGTGTGCAAAGGAACCAAGCAAGACCCCTCTGGATCTGGGAGTGAGCAGCTCTCCTGCTGATAGCAACATCTGAATGAGGCGCCTGACTGCCGGGAAGGAGCCCAATTCTCACCACAACAGGGACCTCCAGAAGAATCGAGATCTGCTTTCCGGGGCCACAAGTGATGCAGAGAAACTGAAGTTTCTAGAACACTAGTTGCCAAATGCTAAATGAAACATGTGCAGAAATTTGGAACCCAGGATGACCTTATGTTCAAGTAGAATAATTTGGCCATAATTTGGAGGTACCTGCCTGCGAGGTCTCCCCAGGTGGGTGTTCACAGGTGAAGGAAGGTCAGGACTGGGGAGTCATTGCTTGGGTTAAGCTGCCATGTGTTTTTCATGCAGAATCACTTCAATGAGTTCTGATCAGAAACCTGCTGATTTCCTAGTGGTTCTCGATGTATCGAAGAACACTTGTAATTGCAAATATAATGCATATTGAGTGCCTACCCACGCCAGTAGAGGTGTGTACGAAGCACTTTGCACGTATGTTTTAGATCATTACATTCTCAGAGCAACCCTGTCTACGAGGTATTGAAATCCCCATTTCACAGATGAGGAAACATGAGCATAGAGAAGGGAAATAAATGCCTTGCTCAGGGTCACACACCAATCCCATGTCCGTATCTGGTAGAACGTGGAGACCAGATGCACCCATGCTGCTTCTAGCATTTGGTGCATTCTGATTTAAACGTTCTACTCTTGTTGTCAACCTCTTTTACTCATAAATATTTGTGCGATGCGTCCAATGCTATTTTTCTATAATTAGTCACAAACCAGGGGCAAATCACTATTTCAATTGATATTGCTTTAAAATTATTACATTGATTGCTCTACAATGTCAAAGTCACACCTTTTCCCAAGTCCCTGATGAGTAATGATGAAAAGGGGGGTGGAGGGAAGCAAGTTCCGTGAGATTCCCGTCCAGAACCTGCCAGCATGGGGCTATTTCTTTGCCTCGGTGGTATTTCCCTGCCAGTTATTTAAAGCTTAGGTAGTGACATCTGATCTTTGCTTCTACTGTCTTCCAAGGGGACCAGTGCTCTCTCATTCAAACACAAGTTTGTCATGTGAAACCAAAGAGAAGGCTGTCACCCTGCAGGGCACTGCACAGCTGTGCTGCTTGGTGCTTTTCCAAATGGCTTCCCTGGATAACACCCATTACCGCCCTCTCTATTTTGAGTAATTCTACTCTTCGTTAACTACATATGACTTGAGTGCTATGGCCCTACAGGTTATTCTGGAAGGGTGTCGAAGTACTCCTTTCTCAGGCTGGGTGTCCTAGCACGGGGGTGGCATCCGCTGGTCTGCGTGACTGGCAGCCTTGTTGGTGAGGCCAAGGCACCTGTTCCCAGCATGCACTTGGACAGAAGTGCAATTTGCAAATGCCTGTTCAGCCAGGCAGGACACATGTTGCTCCTTGTGAACTGGCCTCTGCGGGTGGGTCCAGACCCTTTTGCTACTGCCACTGTGTTCCTTGGTTGGGAGGGCAGCAGTTAGCTCTGTCATAGGCATTATGGGGTCTTTGGTGGCACTTGTTTTAAATAGCTTGTGCTCTGGAGTTTGAGAGTGTAGGGTGAGGGGAAACTTGCTCTTTCCTCCTACAAGTCCACTGAAAGGTCTATTCACAATTAAGGCAGATGAATAAGAGAAATGTTTATTTCCAGGTACCATGTGCATGGGAGGATCACAGGAGTGATTACCCATATTCCAATGGAGTTCTGAGATTTTAGAGGAAATTGAGGATTATAGGGCAGGGTGCCAGGGAGGATGAATGGACGGGGAAATAGATTGACTTGTAAATTAACCTGAGAGACAGGTATTGTGTTTTAACTAATTTGGGACAGGTCTGCTTACAGTTTGATCTTCTTTCCTAGGATATATTGAGAAACATGTAACAGGAAGAGGAAAGGAAGCCAATTGTCCCCTTTCATCTTCTGATCAGGTCAGTCTGGTTGGCTTACGCAGATAGAGAGAAGGCCTCTTCCAATGACCAGTAAATCTCTAAGGGCCTTAATTCAAAATATTCTTTCTAGCAAGGGGTTGTATTTTGGGGTGAGATTTCCTGAGTACTTTCAAGGGGAGGACAGAAACCTCCTACCTGCATTCAATGAGCAGCACCATCTCTGTAGTGACAGGCTGGGAATGCTTGGCCCCATGTTCTCTGGATCACTTACAGCAGAGAAATTGAAGAAAATAGAAAAAGAAACCAGATCTTCTGTATCAAAGTTCCTGCTTCCTCTTGTGTGTCTATTGCTTGAAAGGGAAGAATTAAAAGAAAGAAAGAAAGAAAGAAAGAAAGAAAGAAAGAAAGAAAGAAAGAAAGAAAGAAAGAAAGAAAGAAAGAAAAGAACGAAAGAAAATGGTCAGAATGCTGAGCTTTGTCATCCCTGCCCCCTGGAGCCTCTCCCTGTTAATGGTCCTGGCTGCCAGGTGTCATTGTGAATTCTAGCTGGGGCTGCTTGGGGCTTCTCTGGTTTTATTGTAGAAAATCTTACATTTTAAGGAAACTGTGTCCAAGTCAAACTGGGAAGCTGATCATCCGAATTCTGGATAAGCTGCAGATGAATGGAGAGCCTGCTGGTGGCGCAAAGCTCAGTCTCAGGAGGATTGTGTCTGGTTTTTGTTCTTAAGCACAGAAATTACGTCCTCTGTAATTTCAAAAACATATATATGTGTATATATGTGTAGAGTGTGTATATATATATATATGGAAAGAAAGAGAGAGACATCACAATTCTCTTGATGTGATGGCCAAGAAAATGGTATAAAATGGTACTTCATATGCACATTTTTTAAAAATATGGAACATTATGCACACACACAAAAAATGCCCCATGCAAAAATATTACGCAGCAATGCCAAAAGTCCAGGCTCAGGTGGCTGGAACTTGACTGTGATCTGGCAATTCAGGCAGTGGCAGTTGGTGTTCTTATTGCCAACAGTCAACTTTATAATTATGTAATTATAAGATGTTATAATAAAGCTAATCATTTAATATAACTTAATATAACACAAACTTATTATAAATATTTTCTTATAAATACTCAAAGAAGAAAGTGACCCAATAAATAGTGAGTTAGCTAGAGGAGATACAATTTAAAAAGTACTTAAAGATGATATCATAAAGTATTATAGCAAATTTTTCTAAAGGAAGAGTACATCATTGCAAACCACAAAATGCAAGATTAAAAGTGAGGTTTGACTGTTTCAGCAGAAAGTTAAACAAATAAATAAGGTCTCTCAAGAAAATGAAGTGGATCTCATAGGGAATTAACTCTAAAGGGGAGAAATAGTTAGGAAAAAAAAAACAGAGAAATTCCCCAAGCTGATCAAAGCATGAGTCTTGTCCCTAAAGAGCTAGGAAACTCATCCTCCCCCCACCCCTCCCCTCCCTTTCCCGTATCCCTGTATTCCTGTGCTATAATTGGGTTTTAGTAGAGGGAGGGCAATTAGTGGGAACACACCTACGGTGCATCTTAGCAGGGTACTGGTGAAACTTATTAAAGGTAGAGTATTAATGTCTTTATATAGTGATCAAGGAAATGCCATGAAGGATATCTGTAACAGTATGATC